>JABASD010003405.1:0-20301 GCA_019776165.1 Pogonognathellus flavescens
GCACCTACTACCTACCTAATAATTCCTCTGCAGTAAAACATAATTGAATTCTCCTGTTAAAGTTTATTCTATAGGTACAATGCGTAGTGCAGATATATTTAACATTGTAGCAAATCATATTGAAAGATCGTTGACTGAATACAAGGACGTCACAAAACCGACCGCAAAGACCCGCAACTTCATTTTTTAATCCTTTATGAATTTCATGGTATAGCATTTTTATCTGTATAAATAGAAGTTATAGAGGTGACTGTGAGGTCATATACATTACAATAATACTAATTGGAAGTTCATAAGTTCATACTGACATCCATCTTGGGTTCACTGCGTCCTTTATAATGATATGATGACCATTACAGTAGCACATGGAGGTAAACGATATGCAGAGGTTTGAGTCATCATCAATCACGTTTAATATTCATGTGTCTCATTTGTTGTAGATATACTGCGAAGTCCCGAAGATGAATTGGCCCGACTGTTCAGCTCTCCGGTGAAACGTGATTCGACTTACAGTTCGATGTCAGAAACCAGCAGCGCATATGAACTGACCAGTTCATCCTCTCCCAATATTATGACGAGCAGTAGCAGTGCATTGACAATCACATCTCCGGTTACTGGCACTGTGGTCTCCACCCCAGAATCCCCAGACTCGGGATCCCATTTAATTGCTTCCAGTT
The DNA here is from genome assembly GCA_019776165.1 of Pogonognathellus flavescens. Lineage (NCBI taxonomy): Eukaryota > Metazoa > Arthropoda > Collembola > Entomobryomorpha > Tomoceridae > Pogonognathellus > Pogonognathellus flavescens. The sequence continues at coordinate 678 of JABASD010003405.1, forward strand.
CTAGTCCAGGTCCGACTTCACCGTCGCCCTCCAATGATGAAAAACATGCGGCTGCTGCAGAGGCTGCCGCGGTTGCCCAACGTCAATTGGCACATCAGCATCACAATCTCCTTCTTATGAACAATAACCACAATAGGCAACCATTCTTCACGTTCGCACTCAAGTATGAGGAGGGCAACGGACTTGTTCACATTGAATTTATCGTAAGCTTTCATTACACAGTAGTTTTTATCTTTTCACTTTATCTTATCGCTGTATGCAGAATGCAGATGAGAAAAAAATGTGTTACTCTCAAAACACTATTATGTATATAAGAAAAAAATCTTGCTTGTGTTAGCAGAACGTTTTACTCAAATGGAAGTTGAAAAACTGTACAAAGAAACCAAATATATGTCTACAGATAAAAGATTATATTACGAAAGTTACGATGACTTTGACTCACTAACAGTATAAGGTTATAAAGTTTACAATAACATGAAAATTATATTTTCAGTTTCAATTTCGTTGCATGTACAAACTATTACTACCACTACTACGTAGAAGACTAAAGGTTGAATATAAGTTGAAGCAATATGCATTTAATCATCGTGTTATGTATATTGACATTTTTGATATTACACAGTATACACTAACTACACATATTCAACGGTATATGCACTACACTTACACGAAGTAAAAGTTTTTGGAAAGAATTGTGAAGATAAGGTTACCTTTATTAGTGCCTTGTACTTGTACCACAAGCTGAGGTGGGTTATGCGTTTATCCAAACAAAAAAACTTCAGCTTTTACATTACAGTATGCAGTATAAACTGTAATGGCTCTTTAAGGTAAACATTGTGTAAAGATGCGCGTTGTAGTTTGGAATATTAATTCATAAAACACGTACAGTACTTATGGGCAACCAAAAAGTGGATTCTCCGAAAAGAAATTTGCATACAATAATAATCTGTTGCACTAACCGTTTATAATTCGGAGAAATGTACATGAGTTATGAAAAGATAACTTTAGCATGAGTTTCCTGGAGATTCTCATGAGATCAGCTTTTATGGATACAAATGTTCATATTGCACAATAGACCTTGAACTGACGTATGAGAACTGTTTGATGATTCTAATGTTAAAGTTTTCATAAAGTTTGAAACTTTTCACTATATATATGACGTATGTTAAATGATTGTCTCAAGATTTCTTGTGTTATTTATTTTGAGTCGTATATCCTAACTTTATTTCATTGTATTTTTCATTGTCTGTAAGAACTATATGTTGCAATATCTAAACAAAAATTTTACTAACAAAGTTCATAGTCAAATTATGTAAATTCAAGTTTTACTGAGTTCTGACTGGGGCTACAAATGCTACAATTGACTTGAATGTTTACTTACTTAGACTATAAAACTGGACATGGTATTTAATGGTACTGCAAAATTATATGTACATTTCCCTCCGTAAAATTCACTGCATGTTCGCAGTAAGTTTAGCTATTATTATTTTTCTCCGTTGCTTTCTGTATATTTCATGTATATTATAATAGCAACATATGTACGCAATACGCTGTGCAAAAAGACCTGAAGCAAACTTGCAAAAACACAACATAAGCAAAAAGGCTTTGTTCAGAAACTGGTCTGTGAAGGCTTCCCATTTTCTTTTTAAGTTTCATTCGCTTCTTCAATTGAAACGCTCAAGGCTGACATACCGTGTAGCTATATACTTTCATGAACTACCAATGTCGGTTCTCTGGAGAGCCCCTTGTTGTTCCCTCCTTTCTCCGTACAGACACATACACAGTAGAACTAGATTTCTACTTTGATTTTCCGACCCATTGTGGTTCTGAATGCTTTCACGGAGACTGGAGTGCAAGTGTTTTTATCATCATCTGAACCGGGAGATGTTGCATGCTTGAGTGGTACACGTACCATCACGGAATCATAATTAGGTCATAACAATACTACACCACACTAGACTACACACACTATTATTTTTGTGCAATAAAGCTCACGAATCCACCGTTTTACTTCAGGTCAGGTCCATTTTCATCGCATGACTGAAGAAAAAATGTCATGTGCGATATGAAAGCAAAAAAATATATAGAAATGCCGCAGAATTGCTTGCAATCAATATTCCCGATTGTAACTCTTCAGAGACTGCATATAGAAATTGGGTGCCACTGAAATTTCGACCACGTCGTAGCTAACCCTTTCATCTCGCCCGGTTTATCCCAGAGACACTTCTTCGCTGGAATATTACATTGCGAGGACATCGAAAAATTGAAACAATTGTTCAATTAAAGTAAACTGGTTTCTGTTCAATTCTAATTTACAGTAAAATTTATTCATGGACATACAATAGCGAGGAAATTGGGTAGTTAAGACACAGCACGTACACAGGATTCAATTGTAAGGAAATTGTTAAAAAATCTCTGGAAATCTCAAAGGAATTGTTTTTTTACGGTTACATCTACATGTACCTCTCAAAATTGAAAGATTGTGTTCTGCTGCGTGTTTTATTTGATAGACAGTTTCATTTTGTGTTTAGGAGAGGGTATAAATAAGTGAAATAGGTTTCATTAGTGTCTGAATGAATGAACTTTCTCTTTGGGTATGGAAGATGATTTCTCATGATCATATAGGACTTACTCTGTGAAAGTGAGGCAAATGCTTATCTGGTTGTTAGCAAGATACAAGACAGCGTTTCGTCTTGATTTTAAATAAAACCTGATAGATGTTTCTGTTATTTTCGTTTGAGTTCATGGTATCCTTTCGGTTTTTGGGTTCCTATTCTCTCTATGTACCATGAAACCTTTTTAGTGTAGAAACATTAAAGATGCTTATAGGTATGGTATGATACTAGGGACTGTAGAATATTACATTGCATTTCTACTTCGGATTACTTCTGTCGGAGGTTAGATACCTATATCTTAAAAAGTAGGGCATATGAGACGGGGCAACTTAAGTCTCTGACTTTATTGGAAATGCGAAGTTGCAGTCAGCTTTTGCCTTATGCCCTAGCAAGATTCACGATTCACTTAATGCATAAGCTTTCTTTTGAGCGTTTACAGTTATACAGAGTCGGGGAAATCCGTTTGGAGTGAATCGATTGAATGAATGGTAGTGAATTGCGGATTACAATATTACACACACATCTCTTTGCTCACATTGTATTCTACCGAATGTATGTGAATGAAGCTGTTGTGCAGCTGTCAAAATGTCATAAATCACTTTCTTACATGGAGTTTATATTTACTGTCGCAGAGAGTATCTTTGTCCGGAATAGAAACGTTCAGTGTGGGTGTTTTTCCTTGAGATGACAGTTCGTGCTTTATCTTTGTTATGTTATAAAGAACAATGAAAAAACTGAATTTTTCACCCGCTAAAGTTACTTTTTTCCTGGAACAATATAATTTAGAATATATATTTCTAACAATTTATATTGTTATAAATCAGAATACGTATCATCATTTATCATCATGTCGACATCGAAGTGTGGGTTCAGCACTTCCGCAAATGATGATACTTTTCCCTTCCTCAAAGAAAATGTCATGAAACTTTTCCTCGTAATTCAGTAGGCTCAAGCGCATGTGGTAGTAAACTTTTCGCAACAATACCTCCAGCAACTTATAACTTTCAAGATATCATTGTTTACTGTTCACGGATGACAGGTGAAAGTGAAATCATTGCTGGGTTCATTAGACTTTAATGAGAATCCACTATACACTTTTTGTAAAAATTCATAAAATAGTTTCCCTAATTATTTTTCTTCTTTGTAGAAGCTTCCATGTCAAAGTGATTAAAACACATACACTTTGGTAGTGGAGTTGACAGTTTGGGTACTTCAGTTGAAGCACAAAGTAAAGAATTGCTGATAATTTTTATCTCGTCGGCAATTTCTTGACTTGTTATTGTTAGAGTTGGGGAAGACGCACTTCCATATAATTTGCCAAGTAAATTTTTTGCGAAGTTTATACAATTACTTGCATGATGGAACTAATAAATCAAAGACGACAATTCAAATGTAAAAGACGACAGGATGATGCGCTATAACTGATAACAAAGCTTTTTATAAAGATGGCATAATAGAAACTACAATTTGTTTCCCGTTTATACAGTCTGTAAGAATTGCGGGTATGATTTTGTGTATAGGGTGTTCAGAAAGAGTGAGAGAGTGCTTTTGTATATAATAAAGTAATTTAAACGACATTTTATACACTTAGTTAGATATTGTGCGCAATTTATTGTGAGACAAAGACTAGAGTAGGACTTGTTAAGAAATGCCGATTTAATGCATATGCAAGTATTGGAGATTGAGTAGGACTAATGCAGTGTTTCTTTCTGAACTCCCTAAATAAGAAAGTGGTACAGATAATGCAGCGGATGTTTGAATTTGTTATCTTGGATCCCATATAAATTCCAGGAACTTGAACCACTCTACATATTTAAATTTTATGCTTTCCAAATTACATCCATCCGGAGGACATTATTGAGATAACATTAGGTTCAGATTTAGTTTAGAACATATTTTAATCATATTTTGAGAATTTTCTCTCACAAAGTGACTCTATACTTTCCAAAATGTTATGTTAAAATATTCCATGAACCTCTCGAAGCAAGTTTATTTTATAAAAATGTAAGTTGATGTCAGTAATTTTCCCTTAGAACAGAAACAAAGCCCCGCAGTGCTTACGGACTATACCTATTTGGATTACATAATAAGTGTTTCACAATTTATTTGCATGTAAAACCGTGCCATACTTTTTGAGTGCTTAATGATGGTTGGTTGCATTGTGAGCTATCACATTTTCTTCCGGGCATCCAACTAACAGGTCAAAGAACCTTTTCAGTAGGATGAATACTCAACTCCAGCTTTTCTTTCTCTAACTCTTTCATGTCCTACTACACAGTATTTTGCGTGCCTGGAAAAGTACTACTGCAAAAAGAGAATTGACATACAAGGATCACGGAAACCTGTAGCGTAGCAGCAAACATTTACCCGAACATGTTATCATAGTTCCATATGTTTGATGCTCATATAACATTTGTAATTCTGCTGCTTCAAAGAAAGATATTTATTTTTCATGCTAAAAGCCAAAGGTTGAATAGCATCAAAAATGCTATCACCTTTGAATAACATGAATTAACAAAGTATTATATCGTGGTTCATGCGGACATGCTAGTATTTGAGTCAATCATGATACACGTCACTTACATAGAGAGGTAATTCAAGTAATCACACTCATACAAGTGCAACATGAAATATATTATAATTCATTTCATATAAAAGTTTTGTTAATAGCAATACTATAGCTAAAATAGTTGGCAAAGTTAAAGTGAAAACCCAGAAATTACAAAATAGAAGTTTGGCGAAAATAAGTAGGAAAAGTTTGCCATTTATTAATTGCCAATGGGTTTAGTGCAGGTGACGGGAAAGAACATATCACACACCACCGCACAGACACGTACAAATTACACAGGATACATACTATAAGCTAATAATATTCCTTTAAGAGAGAAATGCCTTTAGATAGTATTAGTATTCCTTCGTAGAGAGACTGACGACTGCTAAACGTTATATAGTGGTAGGCATCGCTCGGTTACCAAAATGATATACAAACTATACACCTACTCCAATTCTATATACTCCAAATTCTATTTATATTACAAAGAGCTTCATCTATTAAATTGTACTGTATGCGACTAACTAACTATCTCAGGCTATTTGCATTTGTTCATAGACACTTTTATAATAGAATGTGTCAACTGTTCCGTAGCTTCATCTTTATAGTATACGACTGTCTAATGCTATTATATTTGCACTTGTTCAGAACGTTCGTAACCGAACGTGCCAACTGTTCCGTGAAAAGTCATTAACTGGCTAATTCATAATATAAGTTTAGTAAATAGTTAAACCTTGTAATGCTATAATGCACATGGCATTGGAGAAAATTCCCAAACTTCAAACTATAGTATAGATTTTCAAGCAAAAGTATCATAAATAATTATATGTATAGTGTATATACTGTCTATACTTATATAGTTTACGTGAAAATTGAGTGAAATTTACTGTAATATAATTTATATGGTAATAAAAATGCTAATGACCAATTTCCTCACGTTGGTTTATGCCGTCATAAATATAATTTACTGTGAGTAAGTACAAGGTGAATTCTACATGTAAACTTTCGTGTAGAAAAGCAATTAAAAGGACTGAATTAATGTCTTCATGCGTGCCATGACGTGTATTTGGTTTCTTCTGTAAAGATTTTTGACGTATGACATTGGCAATGGATTACTGTATTACTATTCCCAATTTATTCTTATAAGTGAATGTGTCCCTCGGGGATGAGAACAAAATGTTAGCAGAGGTATGTAACTAAATGAGGTATACGGTATACCTATAGGAGAAATCGTTGTGTAATGTATAAATTGTATAGACATGTTGGATTTTCTGTAAAAGTAACAAAGTATAATATATGGAGGTGTGTATAGTGATGTTAATGGTTGAAACGATTATCATTAAATTTTAGGAAGCACGTAACCTTCCATTCCGAGAATACTTGAACCAGCCATCAGATGCTTTCTTCACTGTTGAGATCCAACCGAAAAAGGCAAACGGTCCCAAGAGGGAAATGATGCGCTATCGATTTGTGACGAAAACCATTCGAAAAGCAGTGGAAGCTTGTGATTTTAGCGAGAAATTTTTAGCACAACTCTCCAAAGCTAATCTCAAAGTAAATCGCGATTCTTTTTAATGATTTTTCTATGAATAACATTCCATTACATTTCCATTCCAACTCTTATCATCTTCCTCTTAATGGATTTTCTCCTCAAACTTCCTACTATTTACTTAGACTCTAAAAATACTTATAAAATATATATGGGACACTATTGTAACTTTAAAAAAATTCTCTATTTACTTGGAAGGATTACATCATTCGTTTTACTGCATTCGATCAAGATCGACACGGAAATCCTACGGAGCTGGGATCGACCACCTTAACCTTTGATGACTTCAGAGACTTTACACAACACAGACTCATTCTAAGTTGCTCTCTCAAAGAACCCATTTTGGTAAGAACAGTTCCATTTTTTGATAAAGCATTTTTTATTCATCTCCCACTCACTATCTCTGTGTTTGCTTAACCTTAATTAAATCGTAAGACATGTACGGTCATGTGAGGTCATGCAAAAATATTACCCACGCATATCATATCCTACTTCATTCGAAGATACAGTTACATTAACGTTAGTATTCATAATCCATAAAAATGTCTGCTGGTGTGTTCTTTTTATGATGATTTGCTTCCCTTTCCATCATACCAAATAGCCCATCAGAGAATATATGGGTCGTAATCTCGTAATGCAGACATAAAATGCTAAACATTCTTCGACATACCTTTTGACAGCGAAAAATACCTGGTCCACCGGATAACAAAGTTTTAGTACTTCTATATAGATAGATACTTTTCCTGTAGGTACGGGTTGTTGAGAGACATATGTCAATGCCCACCATTTACCTTCAAGCAAACTTTTAGAAATTCGCAAGAACAAGTAGGGACCTCCATATAAAAGCTACAATGATAAGCTGCTCGTTTTCTCTGACGTTTGCAATAGTGCAATGTGATGTATGTCTTGTAGCACTAGTAGTAGTAGTAGTATTACGAAAGTGTGTCGTCCATGTATGTATAAATACTGGATTATATAAATAATACGACACTCTCTGCCACTATTCAGTTTTACTTTTCGTATACATTTGCAAATGCGACCCACAGATTTTTTCTCACATGCTACCTGTACTACATGCACAGTCTTCTGGAATGAAAATAGAAAAATCAGGACGCCTACACGACACGACGAAAGTCACGTTTTTCTTTTACCCATATACTGTCCATGAGAATTTCTCTTTATGGATTTTTTGTGATTCCCCAAAACAAGGTAGGAGTGTAGTTAGATGGTATCTCCCAAACATCGACGAACTGAAAAAGAAGCGTCAAAGTATATAAACGAAATCCGAAATGTCATATTGATTACCTAGTTATTTAGTTAGAAGTTTTGATATTTCTGCACAAAGTCTTATACGTGTCATAAAAAAGTTTCAAAGTTCAACCTTTTCGGTTTTGATGAAGCAAGCTATACCTTAGAAGTTACTTTGACCATGTAAGCGTAGTCCATGTGACCAGAATCCTTAAAAAACGAATGTAATTATCAAAGCAATCTTTAAGTGAGTGTAGTTGATTTGCATACTCATACATGAGAATTCATGCAAGAGGGTATAATTGCTAAACACGTGACAAATTATTAATTATGCGTGATTTCCCCTTTCCTTTACTTTTGACCAATTATGTGTAGGTGAGGTTAATTATTATTTAAATGAAAGTGCAACTAACTGGTTAAAATGATGCTTAAAGTTGTAATGAAAGTTAAGCAGGGAGGAAATGTAATATCTTCCACCATGTCATCCTATAAATGTCTCACTCAATACACAGCACAGTGTAATAGGCTTTACATAGGGCAATCTAATACATATCTGCCTCTATGATATTAAGCTCTACAGTGTTCACACATACCTACTTATATACTATATACGTAATCAAATCATCCATACTAATTATAATGAATGGCTGAGGCTGCATTAATCATAATTAATTTGATGTATAATTCTAAAAGTGTAATTGATGAGTATAATATGGAAACTATATAAGAAGCAATGTGTGATATTTATTAATATTTTTTAGAAACGAGGCGAGCTATTGATCGGACTGTGCTACCTACCAACTGCTGAGAGGATGTCTGTGACAATTGTGAAGGTGACTAACCTCAACCCATACTTCAGTCATGGAACTATCACCAAACAAAGTAAGTCATTTGATAGCCCATCACACAAATAATAGACTCAAACAGATTTGTTTGAAGTATAAATTTCCTATTATTACTAAAATTATTATACTTTTGCAGTAGTAGGGCCTAATATTATTCTATGTGCACATCACATCTTGTTCTGACTGCTTAGCTCTCTAAAGCTGCATGATTCCTCTTGCTGTGCCACTAGTAAAGCTACATTTATCACACATCTCATGTTCCCAAGTGACTTATTGTTAGCACTTATGTGAGTGCTCAAGTATTAAGTTGTCGGTAATTGCATATACTTTACTTGGTTGCAAAGAGAATTAACGAGATGAATAATAGAATCTGAGTAAACACTTTGTGTCATTAATCGTCAATCTTGTTTTACAAATGAACCATATAATTTGGCTCACACTTTATTATTAAGTATTAGTATGGCCGTCTCATGCTCTATCTGTATAACGGGTCATTGAATGTAAATATATCTTTCCAGTCTAGTACATTTGTATTTATTATTTTGGATCAGTCCAGAATTCGGTGGAAATGTTGCGGCCAAATGTAATTTACTTCACCAGAATTTACAGGTTCTATAAGTTATAGAATACCTATAAACACGTACAAACAGAGTTAACCAAACAGATGAAGTCAGTATCACGCACGAGTAAAAGGAATGGCCTACAGTAGGTACTGATCAATTCTGGATAATTCATTTCCGCGAAAAATGAGATAAATACAAACAATACGATTTTGTATATAAAGGAATTACGTCTTAAGGATCATTAAAAAACTTCATCCTGGTATAGCATGAGAATGAAAAGACAAGATTTCTTTTGATTACTGAAATTAAGCCTAATTTTCGAACTAATGATTGTTAGTGAGAACTTTAATATACAAACTCCTCTTTCGGAAATCTTTTATGCAAACGAATAAGGAACTTTTTATTAGAGTCCAACAAATTCACGAATGATGAGTTTTTTGATTACATCGTCCTTTCTCTGCTACTTTCATTGCTGAAATAAATAATGCTAATTTATTGTGGATCGCTTCATTCGAGAAAAGTAATTTGAATGCTTTTGTTATGCAAATCAAAAGAAATGAAAATGTTTACTTGGATCCTTGCATTTCTTTGCGCAATCAAAGTGGCACTGACTTGGGTAGGTCTTGCCATCTGAACCACATAATGGATCCCAGGCAAGTTTGCATTTACACGAACAGCCTGTAATACAGACAGTATTAAATTGCTATTTACGTGAAAATTATCTCATAACATCTCCGTAAATTGCTGGCTGTGTTTGTGCACGTAATTGAATTACTTTTTTGTCCTCCACCGCTGCATAAAAATAAGATCGAAGAAATCAGTAAACAAATAATTGCGAATCTTTTCATGTTAACGATTATGAATCACTATTTAAATCACGATATATCAAGAAGGGCAAATTATTGCATGGTACCAAATGATATTGTCTCCAATCTTCAGCTCTTGCAAAATGATATCAAAATCTTCTCATGTACAAATACATAACAGTAAATTCTATCCTTTTAAGCCGTACTCATTTAAATATTCTAAACACAAACATAATTTCATGTTACACACTCAAATTTTTATGACTCTTCATACTCTTTCACTTCCTCATTATTCACTACTGCTTCATACACGCTGTTTTGAACTATAAACTATGTAAATACCTCAGACAGTTTATAGTTAGGAACTAGAAGTTATTGTTGTTTTACTATGTGTGATAAAAATGGTTACAGTAAATATGAACATGAATTTATTTTGATCGTATAAATAAATAGGTAAAGAAAACGTATTATCTTGAATGATGATAAGAAACATTAGGATTAAGTTTACGTGATCTTATATAGTTGTAGCATAAAAATTCATAAACGTATATACTATTTACACACATGTGTTTAAAATTGATTTCTAGAATATTATAGAGGTACATAATTAATTCATGGTAAAACTGATCAGTTAATCTGTACGGACAAATACATATTTTTCTTGTATTTTCTGTTCAATTTGGATATAAATAAAAAATGTTAAAAAGTTCACAATTCACGAAGTTGACATTTTCCTTTGTGAAGCACTTTGAGCACTAAACAAACCATAAATTTATTTTATTAGAGTGGTTTAGAATTTATAGCCTGTTAAAAGTTGGTTACACCATACAAGTAAAGATACACATAAGTAGTGTGGTTTATTACCGATTCCTTTTTCGCAAGCAGCACACCTAAGTTTACATTTGTTGTGGTATGTAACTCCATTTGTTCCACAGACATAATTACGTACATGTGAGCAAGAACATCTTCCAAAGCATAGTTCTTGAGCTGAAAGAATTAAAATAATTTCATTTTACTCTTAGGTAAAAATTTACTGAACTGATTTGAATGAATCGTAAAAAATTTACATTTTGATTCGTCCGAGTATATTGCTTTTCTCTTTCGCATCTTATCGTGAAGCTTATCTTGCATCTTATCAACTTTGTCTTCAATCTTATCAGTCATCTTTTCAAATTGTTCCACCTTTTCATTAACCTTGTCAGTGATCTTGTCAATTTTGTCTTTGTCACTGCTACCTTTTTTTTTCTTCACACATGCAAACAAATGGACCATCTTTATAGCTGAAATGTGACAATGAGTAGTATAGGAATTTACACACAGAGTAATATACGTCATGCATAAGTTTTAAGAGTAGAAATTGTCAACTAACGGTATGTAACATTTTTGAAAGATATAGTTTTAGTTGCATCTCCCAGTTTTATCCAATTCTTTTCATCATTGTCACACAAAGGAGCTTCAGTTGTAGGAGGTCCGACATAAGGAGGTGGTGTCGGTTTAGTAGTTGTTCGTTTGGGCTTCGGTGTTGTCGGAGTAGTCGTAGATCCTGTAGGTTTTGGTGTTTTAGGTCTCCAGAGTTTTTTCCAGACTGGGGGAACATCAGTTCTATTACAATATTTGAAAGCCATCCTAATTTTGGATGCGTTTGCATAGCGGGTTTCTAGTGTAATATTATTTGTGCAGTGCTGACACAGGAGTGCACATAAACTTTCGTATGTAACTCCATCACTCCCACAAACTGCCAATGCTTTTTTCTCTTTCGTAGATAAATCTCTATTATCCTTTACAGAATCGCAACTGCAATCTTCGATACAAGCCTCGGGAACTATTTTAAGTCCTGAAAAAGAGAAATATAACCGAAAGACAGACAGATTGTATTACATATGCAAAGGTGTCAGATCCTTAAAGCAAATACCATAGTAGAGACTCACCGTATATTCCTGTAATTACTCCTACAGCGATTACAGCGCTAAGAAATCTCCAGCTAGGCTTCACTTGAAACATTTCGTTTTATAGCTTTCACTAAAATCAGGATTCGTCTACTTACAAGATTTAAAATGCAATTCGACAATGCAGTAGACATTTAAATGTTATAAAGGGAATCATGACATCTTAGAGCAAACTGGGCTTAATGTATTTCTATGTTAAACTCTCTTGTTAAACCATGTCATTGTCTATGTGCTAATGTAAATATAAAAACGATTATTAGTAGTGTTATGAATGTAGTACTGTAAGTCATCAACCTCGATTGTTTGTTGCGGATGTGTGTAGTGGGTTAAGTAGCTAATAAAACAAGTAAAAATGCTATCTTTGTGTTTCATATTCAATGCATGTGTTTATTTGTGTGTAATGGGATTTTTACACATATCAGGGATGGTCAAGGAAAAATCAAAAGCAATTTGATTTAAAAGATACACATTTTGATGCTAGATGCTTCTAACTTATATTGTTTACAGGGAGTAAAGAATTTAAATGCATGGTTGATATATAAATTGCGTTTTTGTTAGAAACTACCGAAACCCAATAAGTTTTACACAATTAGAATCAGCAAAGGGTTGGATTGGAACAAAAATTTTATATCTGCAAAATATGTATTCCCTTTAAAATCAACAACTCTCTGTATGGACCTTACCTGAAGATAATTTCTTACCTTTGCATACCATACATCTTAATAAGTTTGTTATACTGCTTATGCACACTTTTAAATGATCAAAATCTTCCTTGCCAGTTTCTTGTTTCTCATAGTATTTGCGTAGTAGTTATTTCATATAGTTATGTAAAGCTATTAAAATTGACATCTGCATTAATGCAATAATTTGTTGAGTGTCTCAACTGAATTAGTGTGCCCATTTTGAAAGGATGGAAAATTGCGTTATTTTCCTGGGTACAGACGGGTAGAGGTTAAGTGTATATTGTGAATCGGTTTATTACAGACTCTAACTCTAGGATAATATGTATATAAGAAGCATGGACGCCTAGGTATATAAATAGTTGTACATGTAAGCTGTTTTGCTGTCCGTAGTTTGAAAACCACTCCGAAAGAACTAAAAGTGGGGCAGATTCTACTCAAGAAAATAGGACTGAGCCCGAGTGGTTTGTCGAAGGGCTCTATAAGTAGACGAAGTACATCTTATTCCATGGATGCTGCCAATTCAATTAATTAAAATGTGCTAATTTTGCTATTTGCTTGGAAATTAATGGGTAAACTAATTAAGCCGCATGAGGTGGATTTTCCAAGAAAACCATATTATACGAAGTTCTCTCCACATTATCACCTACTTAATACTCAAATAAATTACTTCAGGCAGAGTTGGTGTGCGAGCTAAACCAGTGTGTTCATCCGACCATTTGATATCGTTTGCCCTTAATGGAGCATTGCTTTGAAACGAAATTCGTATTACAATTTATCTGTATGTATTAAATTTTCCGACTCCATTAAAATGATTTTTTACTGACCTTACGCGTCAACATAAGTTTGCTTTAACCATCTGGATCTGCACTACTTCACGTTTGATTACAATACAATTAATTTGCTTTTAATTTAATTGCGTAATCATGAGATACCGACTGTGTAGTCATTCTAACACTTTGTTTCATTTGATTCCAAAGCTGTTGGTTCAGCAGGTATTTGTACAATTACAATTACGTGCATCTGGTTTGACTTTAAGCGTTAGGAATATCAACCTTGGATCTATTTGTTTTGAGTAAAACATAATTTTTAGCTACTACCATATTAATTGCTGCAAAAACATTTTCAGATATTATGTTAGCCTATAATATGATTATCTTCACACTTGAATGAATTCCGCTTTGTTCTCTTTTGTGGATAAATTAAAAGTTTTGATTTCAGTTTGTTAGGTAAATCGTATGCTTTATGGTTTTGAAATTCTTTTGTTATAATCATATTACTTTATAAGGCTACCATGAATGAATATTTGTATGAAATACAATGTGTTGCTTTCTCTTTGTTGCAGGTATTTGCTACGTTAGAGTGTTACTCATGAGGGCAGACACCGGGAGAGTTCTGAAGAGGAAGAAGACGACTTTCCAAAGAGTTTTCGGATCAAACAATGCAGATCAACCTTTGTTTAACGAAACTTTGGTTTTTGACATGCCCCCTGGAGAACTGATTCAAACAGTTTTGTTGGTTTTGGTTTGTTTCACGGACAAACCTCCTGTAGGAAAACACCACGCTAGAGACGACTGTCCCAGCTCTGCATCTCCGAACAACAACCCTATACATATGCCACCAATTGCTTGTAAAGAAGTTGCAGATGAAGGTCTATTCCACTATTCTGATGATTTGAATGTAAACAGAAGGAGCAGTGAGAGCAGAAGTACATCAAGTAGCAGCAACGCTACAGCCATCACAACTTCCACCAGTACACAGAATAGCAGTAGCAGTGAAAGCACCAAAACTAGCAAAAGCCCATCTCCTGCTGATGATACCGAGGAAAACACACCGCAAGAGTCTCAAACAGAAAACTCGGAGAAATATCGACCATCTAAACCATCTAAAGTGAAAGATAATGTTGTTGGAAAAGTAGCGTTTGGCTACTCTATCAAAAATCCGATTGGGAAATACCACTGGGAAAAAATGATAAGAAATCCTAGAAACGTTTCTACAGAGTGGCACAGCCTCAAGTAGATTTAAGGCTAATACCTACCGTAAAAACTTAGTTAGAGAGATACAAAATATTGTTGTGTAGGTGCGTACAACGACTACGTCCTTTTATGTGTAAAGTAAAATGTAATCGTACCAAAGTCAACGCGTATTCTACACGCGTTAAATCATGTCTTCAAAATACAATTTATAGAGTTATTGGTGTGTAATTTATTACGGGATAAATTTTTAATTCACAGTAATGAATTTTCTTTGGAAAATCATACTTTATGGCTATGGAAAGTATGTGAGCACGTTTTTTTGAAATATTATGTACGTAGCACTCCAGGAGGTCCAAAGAATTCATCAAGAAATTCACGAAGCTTATAGAATTAGTGGTAGACATGTAATTTATTTTTGTATAAATTTTGTTCACAGATCATTTTGTTTAGTAACTGCAATGTAAAAGTGTGTGAAATTTATTGATACCTTTTAGCTGGTACGATTATAATAATATCATTATTTATGGTACTGTAGAATTGAATGTAAAAATCGATAGATTTTAATTATAAGTTAAATCCAACTCTATAGTTAAATTATAAGTATAATACGAATCGCGACAGTATACAAATACCTAGTATAGATGTCTAGTTAAGTGATATGTATTACTATGTCATAAGAGATAAAAAGATCCATATAGAATAGTCATACTCTATGTAACGTTGTGCTGTATACAAGGTCCCCCAAAATGTGTTTAAACTTCGTTGGATACAAGATACAAATGATACAACTAAGCAATTATCTCAACCGTTACGTTATCTGCAGTACCATACTTCAACGTGAAACGAATTGCATAATGTGACAGATTAGAAATCTCATGATATTAACCATGTTTAGATTTAGTATTAATTTTTGCTCACAGAAGAGCAAAAGGCAGTTTATGTATTTGCTGTTCTGTGATTTTTGCTTGAGATTAAATTAACATTGGCTATATTTTAAATGTCTTGCTGTGACTAAATCCTAATATTGTTAATATGTAACGTGTGTAGCGTAGTAATTAACACACCACACCTTTATATGCGGTTGCATGATTTCAAGTGTATAGGTTGTGAACTACTTTGAAACAATTTGTGTCACAGCAATGTTTTCACGATTAGCGAGAGCGAAGTAACCATCATTGTAATTGTAATCGCCGCAAAGATTCATGGGTGTACTGCATATCGGTATATTATGAGGAATTTATCTATGTAAAAAAATGAAATTAAAAAATCAACATGAAATCGTAAAATATTATTGAGAAACGCATTTGAAAATACGATCACCAAGGAATACCTGAATGAAATGTAAGTATGAAAGATGAGAAGAGAATGAATAAATGTTAATGTTAGTACATTACTTGTAGTTAGAATAAGAACAGAATCGTTGCTTTAAAAATATTTACATAGCAGTTAGAGCGTAATCTCTAATCAGTTTTAATGATTAATACAAAAATACTGTCTATTTGTAAACTTGACTGATCTCTTTTTTCTCAATCATATAGTAAAGGCAAACTATAGAACTATAGAATTGATTAGGTAGATATACAAGAGATTTGTTTGATTAAAAGTGTAATACATGCTAACAATATAAAAATAATATTATTGCTAGTAAGTGGACGTAGTTGTTTCAATGTGTAATAATGATTGTATTGTATACATACTCCCGAATGATACTTTTGTTATTTCTGATTAGAAAGAAACAAACTGAACTATAGGTATAGTTGTATTATATAGAAACAAACACAGCGTTCTTGTGTAAAATTATAAAAAAATAAAAGATGCGAATAAAATGCGAATAAAATGTTTAAAAAGAAAACGATTGTTTAATTTACATATACAAGGAATAAATTGAAAAGGTAAATTCATTCTATGAAGAAACATGGACATTGATTGGCTTTATTATTCAACGATTCAGCATTTAAAGTATTTTTAAGAAACATTTGTTGGCGCTTTATAATATTAAAGATTAATTACTCTACTTCATGTTTAACAAATGTCACCAAGTCATTTTTATATTATATTTAATCAATGTAATATTGTGATGCATTATGCCAACAAAAAATAACGTTGCTTTAAATTGCGACTCAGAAACTAACTTCAGTTCACTTTCACTTCACTACGTATGTACAGCACACATTTATCATTTTGTCGTATCAGAACTGTGTTTGTGTGAATTTTGAAAACTAGTAAATATTAGAGTTATTAGACTAGGACACTAGTACGATGTATAGCGGTTGGAACTAATGTAATTTGCAATCGATCTGTCTTTTTGTCCTTTTGTCCACAAGATGTATGCTGAGGCCAAACCGAATCCTAATGCTCCGCCAATCCCACACCTCCTCAGTCCAGCTAAATAATTATAAAAAATTGCTGTCCATGTCTTTCAAAGTATTGAAAAATAATACGAATTCAACTTTGTTGTGATTTAATTGAAATAACACATACATGTCGATTTGAAGAGAAGACCAGTGGCAGTTGCAGCGACTAAGGTATTTGCGTCATCGTCTTTTTCTCGATACCAACTAAGAAAGCATCCGAATCCGGAATACATTAAAGCTATTACACCTAAAGCATTTGCTGAGCTTGCTCCTTGCTTTCCTACATAGTTGATAAGTCTAAAAACAAAAAATATGATTCATTACAAAAAACGTCAACATTACAATTACGTCCGTAAATTGTTATGTATGTGTTTGTGTAAACAAGTTGTTTTTAACGATAAAAACTTACTGAGTACGGCGAACTTTTCCAACTTGACCTTGGGTATCACGAAATCCTCGGTAAAGACCAGAAATACCCCCAAAAGCCGCTCCGAGGACTACAGAACTACCAATAGCTCCAAAGGCAAATTCAAAACGACCTCTTTGTCTACTTGCACCTTCAGGGAGAATGAATTCAGGTTCGGAGGCGATGTAAGGGTCAACATTTAAATAAGGGGATAATTTTGATGCTCCACTACTGTAAACTGGAAAAAGATCAAAACATTACATTGGCATTATTTTATTTTGTGGAACTAAATAATTTTTTAAATCTCTAACATCTAATACAATACTAATATGAAAATTAATAATGTTTCGTGGCAAGATTCTAAAACAACTAAAATAATAAAAGCACTAATAAAACTGTCCGTAATGTTTTCCTTAATTATTTCTTTTATTTCTTTTACATACAACATATACAACATAGTAAACAGTAAATATTTCATCATACTTTCCTCTCTTGAACGAAACGTGCTTAAATACATCAATTTTGTTCATTTCCTAATTAAAAGTGACGAAATAATTTATACAAACCTGATACGTTCATAGACGGATCTTCAGGTGTGTATGATGGATTGTAAATGCTGATTAAATTTTTCAGCGCGGAGCCCTCCTTCTCCATTTTCGGTGTTGTCGGGAATCGGTCGTCCGTCGTAGCGAATGAAGTTGGTTCTCGATATATTGGTATGTCGTAATAGTTATTTTCCCTACTTCATAAAAATAAAATCACAATTAACCAATGGGGAAACCTAAACACAAAATTATGTCTAATTTCACTACCAAAATCAGAAATAATAGCGATTCTAAACTGATTTCGCACTAAATGCGATAAGATTCATGTGCGCTGCAACAACGTGAAGGCCAAAAGAAGGAGCCTCCTTTGAATTCTGGCACATTCTGAATGCAGTTTACTTTCTTATCCGCATAGGTGGAACTCCATCCACCTCCACAAACCAATAAATAAACTTATTCGGAAAATGTCTATCCCTGAATCCTGGCCTTTACAGAATTGTCTCAAACTCACCCAATTGAAGTCTCACGTTTTATACTTTCAAAATCTCATCTTTAAGTCTCAAGTTAATTATTATTGTCTTATTTATGCTAATGTCATTTTATTCATGTTAATAATATTAGTATTTATCTGTAAAGGTTAAATAAATGTCTTAAATGACAAAGAGTTGATAATGATGAAATCTTAAATGATAATTCAGGACTTCTCTCTCAGAAAGTAGATTATTTCTTACCCCATAGTGTTTTAAAGCTGAATTTGAATTAAGCTGAGATAAACTGAGATTCCGCTACCGAAAATGACCAAAAGTGTGTTGTTTTATATTTATAACATGATTCTATGTACTAATCCTCTAGCAGTAATTTATTTGCCGATAATCTGAATCTGTCTCCTTCATCGGAGATTCCTATTTTATTTAGAACAATAAAATGATTTCTCAATTTATGAATTTGGGGAAGTGACAATAAAAAACAAATAGTTTTTTTAACTCAATTGAAGCCCATTTTGCACATGACACAGTTGCACATGCACATGACAACTTTTTGAATAATCTCTAGTCTCTACTAGAAACAAATCAATTCAATTCAGTATTCAATTTATCTCTATACTACGAAAACATTACATTATGGGATACCACAGTAATTGGGTTATACCACAGGGTTTGCCAAATTTAGGTGTAAATTTTTCATAATAACCATTAATAAATACCTACGAATAGATTTAATAATTATTACATAGTATGACATAATAAAATTATTGTTAGCTACTTAGCTAGTATGCGTTAATGTCATTAACATTTGAATTTGTACATTTCATGTAAATGTTACATACACTAGTAGCCTCATATTATAGGCATTATATACGATGTTGGTTGGTCCTGTCTTACATAAAATTAATTGATCCTATTGTCCATGAAAACATGCCAAAAGGTGATGATGTGTAATTAAGAGTTGAGATAACTAGATTTGGTGTTGTCTCCGTCATTACCAGAGCTGGGCCAAATACATTGACAAAATACTCAAAGTATTTTCAAAATACTTTTAA
>JABASD010003406.1:0-20300 GCA_019776165.1 Pogonognathellus flavescens
AATATAGTATTTGCAAATGTCTAGTAGATAATGAGCTCAAAATTTAATGTTTGGGGCTTCAAAGTTTCAACGGTCACGATTATCGTGACCGTTGAAACTTTGAAGCTGTCGGCAACTTTGAAGATGACCCAAAGATTAAATTTTGAGCTCGGTGTACAGTAGACATTTACAAATACTATATTTTATAAAAATTTGAAAGAAATCGGCCGAAAACTTGTGGCCTGTAGGCGGTAACGCAGAATACATAGGAAGGGTATGGACCGCAATGTCCCACCTGCTAACCATAAGCCCAGCCTTAATTACTAAAAGAAGAGATATTCTGTTTGTAGTGTTGTTATTTATTGTTGTTGTTGGACTTGGAACGTGAGAATGAGTCACTGGGAAGGTTTGTGTATTTGTATTATTCATGTCGTGCCATGCCCCGTGTGTGTGTTGTATCAGATAAAAGCAGAGTTAGTTGAGTAGAGTAAACAAAGTAAACATGAAACAAGACTGACAAGAGATAGTTGCGTACGTGTGTTCACAGGTTCACGCTGCACTACTACTACTGCTCAAAGTACTGTTTAAAACGAACGTTGACTGCTTTGTGATAATTTGTCAAGTGGACACACAAAGTACATATGTAGTGTGAATGGACAATGCATGTTTTCCCGTAGATTTTTATATCTAGATTTGTATGTGGAAGTGAACAAGCATTTTTGTTTGAGATGGACAAGTACGCCTACGAACTCTGTTTCAGATGGACGTATGTAATTAATGTAATATTATTATTGTTATGCCTAGATTGATGATGATGTCAGCCTTTGATAAAAACGATAATATTTATATTTATTTATTTGTATATTATTTTATCCGTCAAGTTGTATGATTGAATTGAGTGATATGTGGGCGAAAGAAGGTGGATGAGGAAATGATTGCCTTTGAGACTTTTGGAACAACTCACACGCTGCGTTTGTAGACGCAGGCGACGACACATTTTTGTGAAATGAAAGAAGGGTATTTTACTTAAAAAATAAAATACGAATATTTATTTTACTCCTGACCGAATCCTTCGGTCTCCTCAATTGCGAACGTTAATTTTTCAACGAGTTGGTCATAATTTTTATAAGGAGGAAGGTCCAGACGATTAAAACATGTATGCGATCGCGGCAACCAACTATCCTTCCCAACCTGAAACAAAACAAATTCCAATTCAATCCCACACTCACTGCCACTGCTCACACTCCTCAATTAACTCAAATTCTCATTTACCTTTTCTATACAAAATCGTTGCGGACCGTTGGAGCCCATAAGTTCAGCGAATCCTCCTACGGGCACACGACAAGTGCCACAAGCGAATTGCAGTAGACGCGCTCTTTTCTCATTGTCCATAGATTTAACAAATTGCCAAAACCATTGCACTTGCTTTGAATTACGTGTGTAGTGCCTAAAAACAAAATCCAAAATAAGACGTGCACGTACATACAAAAACTGCCAGCTTGTTCAATTGAAACAACGAAAATGAAAATAAGAAACGAGTATGAGATACGAACCGATAGATTGTATTTCTCATCCAATCGTCCACGTCAATTTCTTGCATGCCGCACAGTAAAAGTTCCAATTCCCTCTCATCGAAATATTTTAACCATTCGAGAGGAACCACTTCATTGAAACCTTCGAGGAATGATCTCGTTTGCTCTTCAATACCCCGACTCATTCGCCATTGCGTCATTAGTCTAAAATTCAAACAATGCCGTTCACAATACGAAAAGTTTATTTGGTAAACCATAAAAGGACATTTAGAGAATGTAAAGCAATTACCTGCAGTATTCTTCTTTATTTTCAGCATTGACTTTAACGGAGTCTCCGCCTTCAATGAGTTCGTGATGAATGATTTGTCCGAGTAACTCAAAGTCGACGGCAAAAAACAATTCCAGTTCGTCTATGTCGTTGTCTTTGATGTACTGGAGAGAATTGTAAAACTCGGGATCTACACTCTCAATATCTTTGCTCGTTAACTTTTTGTTAAGCATTCTTTTAAAGAAGGGCATTGTGAAGGCCGAGTAGATAAATCTTCCGTGGTACAGGGCCATCGCAATGAAACGACCGATAAATTTGAAATAGTGCAGATGATCAGGATTTACATACGACGCAGCGTTTATCTACAAAATTAAAACAAGTCCATTTTTCTACATTATAGAATTTGCATTTAATTTTTTTGTACAAATCATTAAGCTTAAATTAAAATGTACAGATAATTAATCAAATAATTAAATGATAGAACAAAATATTTAATTAATATTCAGTTTAGTCCGCTTTATAAAGAAATCAAATCAAATAGGGCTAAAGAAGAAATTAAAAATGAATCTATTTTATGATTGTATTTTATGATTGTGTTTTACCTGGAGACTGTAGTTATTTTTGTTGGCGTACTCGAAAAGGCAATACATTGGATTGAGCACTTCATGTGATAATAGTAGGAACCATTCTCTGCGAAATCAGACGAGGATTAGTCATTTGGATTCATAGCGAGATTGTTGTGGTTAAAAAGAGAAAAGTAAAGTTGAGAGTGTGTCTTACCTGGCGACGCCACCGTAGTCGAGTCCTTCTTCCCCCCTGAAGATAATGTAGAGTCTTCGTCTCAACTCGTAGGCGGGGTGTCGCATGATTTGATGGAAAGAGTCTTCGAAGAGCGTACTTCTACTAACAGTAATTTTGATATGCGACGGTAGCGCGTTCGACTGGCACAGGTAACGGAATTGACAAATCTTCCAACGGAAAGATCTCTCGTATGCAACTGGAACTCCATAAATCCCTCCGTTGCTGCAATCAAAATAAATGCAGTTAAAATCTCATTTTCAACTTTGACGATGATTTCCCTTTGATGAAATGTTGGTGGAACAAAGTTTACTTAAGCTGTGGTAATTGGAACTGTGGGCCTCTGGGGTCGACGAAGGTTGTTGTCCGTGTATTGTGATCCACAAAGTATCTGACGGAATCTTCCGTTAGTCTTATTTCCCAACCTGCGGGCAACGGAGGTCCTCCACCCAACAATCCATTATTCAAATCAAGGACTGTACCTTGTGTTCGGGGATCTTCCCATTGCGTCGTACAATTTTTGTGATTTACATAATACACTTTCCCTGCATCAAAGAAAAACACTCATCTCAGAAAACTCCAATTATCACACAAAACTCGCAACAATAAGTTCACGGATATAAATATTAAATTGTAGACAAATAAAGAATAGAGAAATTTTGGTACCGTCTGGTCGAACTCTTTTTTCCCAACCGTCGGGCAGTTTTCCGTCAGCTCCCTCAGCTTCGTCGTCTGCCCCGCCGTGAATTATTTGCTAGTAATTGGACGAAGTGACTCAAGTTAAACAATAAAAGAAAATGCGAAGTGATTTAAATAATCGACGAACAAAGAATTGTATTTGATACCTGTTGTGTGTCGACTGGAGGAGGAGGATTTTCACTATTGTTGTACAAGAATCGAGCTTGGCCTTGCTGAAGAATGTGGGGTCTCATTCCTTGCCAATTTTGGAAATGGGCCATTCTCTCAGTCGAAGGTCGCTGCCATGTCGTGCTCCTAAATATACAAATAAGTCACTTTTCATTATTTCCACTTTCCCTCGTTCTTCAAAACTATTTACAATTTCACAGAATTTTTGTAGATTATTTCTGTTTGGACATGTGAGAAATGAGAGACCTTGTGTTGTGATCAACGTAGTAAATTCTGCCTCTAGGATCCCTTCTCATTTCCCATCCCTGCGGCAAAGTTTCTGCTGGACGTTCCCAAGTAGTTGACCGAGTGTTGTGGTCCACGTAGTAACGCCGTCCATACTCGTCGTATCGTAATTCCCATCTATTCATCACACCAAAAAATTTAATTTGATTTGCTTGTAATTAACGAAATTAGCACGAATTCATCCTCTACCTTTAAAAATGAATATGGAAAGATACGACACATGCCAAATGCACATCTTTCCAAATCAAATATTTGGCATTGTCAACTATTAGACTTCGTCCAATTTCGCTGAGCCGGCTGAGCGGACTATTAATTAACTACGGATAATTTTTATTTACTACTACACTAAGTACTACTTTTGTAACCATTAAACAAGTCAATAAAACAAATCAAAATGTTTCATCATGATTGCAGTAAACTGTACAACTTGTATTTCAAAACAAGATAATTATATTGCCCGACTGCCCCTGTATTTTGTCTATTTCCATTTGGTA
This sequence comes from Pogonognathellus flavescens, assembly GCA_019776165.1. Classification (NCBI taxonomy): domain Eukaryota; kingdom Metazoa; phylum Arthropoda; class Collembola; order Entomobryomorpha; family Tomoceridae; genus Pogonognathellus; species Pogonognathellus flavescens. The sequence goes on from JABASD010003406.1 coordinate 4,224, forward strand.
TACGTAGCATTGAAATTGGCGAAACTGCGAATGAGACTACTGACCTAATTTGAAAGTCCATGCTTCAAAACCAAACGGCCAACAAAAATGGCTGCAATTTTGCAGACTCGATAGGCCATATTTTATTGGCTTCTAACAAACAGCTCAATGTTTCTTCTAATTAATAATAATAATTTTATGCTTACTTGAAATTTAAAAAAACTGCATTACAGAAATTTTCAAACGATACTTACTAATAAGAATAATAATAACAATAAGCGAGTTGTTAGGTGGTAATAGAAGTGGCAACCAATCGAACCGAGCGGGGCTGTCGAGACATTTTTATCTCGCACTCGAACCGATTTCAAAGTTTGAAATTCAAACGAATTAGTGAAAACAATTAGTGAAACAAACTGCAAACGAAACTCGCATAGTCACATAAGATCTATGTTTAACGTTGTTATTTTTATAACTGCTAATTTTCAAGCCGGTAGTTACAATATTATCAACCACTAACCCTCGATTACAAGAAAACACACTGTCAGTCGTTAACGATTATTCATATATTGTAATATTCATATTGACTCTCTGAGTTGGCTGCGGCTGTAGATTATTTATTTAATTATGTCGTCTTCTGTACTAAATTCGATTTCTGTACTCCACCCATTTGGGAAGCTTATTTAGCTTATATAAAAACGAATGTTCGTAATAATGTTGATTTGATTTGATGTTGATTTGTTAACCTCGTCTTTGTTATACTAATTGCTCTATCGAATCCATTTACAGCGTTCTTGCTCCCTGCATGATATAGTACATATATTATAAGTAGCCTGTTGCCTCATTTAGGGAAAGTTAAATTAGGCGAGACTTAAGACAAAATTAATCCGCCACACCTAATATCAAAATCAAATCTTCCATGGGTACACCTCTGTGTAAATAATAATAAAACTAACTAGGTAAAATGGTTTGAATTTATTTTGAATCTTTAATCAATAATCAAAGATTCTAAGTCAATAGATCGGTAAAACTGGTAAAAGACTCGATACACGAACATGCATGCAGCTCTACATGAATCGATAGCAGAATCAGCAAGATATGGCAGGTGTTTGAAATTTGGATAATCGATAATAAGCGATAACTCAGAAGATAACGCTTGTCAACTTTGATAACTTGAAAAACTAACTATAAGTAACTGTAATCAACAATGTGAAACGGCTTTGAACAAGATATATCCATTTTCAATTCAACATCATCTATAATCAATTTAGTCAAATACAATCATTCAGCTTTATGGCATGGCTGCATTTTTGTAATTATATAGTTACCCACCTACTCTATTTTTCAAAATAATTGTAATGAATCCAGAACAATTTAAACTAGTTAAAAGAATGGATGACTACACTTTTACTCTACTAAAAGATTGCTAATTAAGTGGCGGTCACATTTTTCTTCCACTTTGACCCTTACGTTCATTTTCATACTAAGCACGCTTGTCCAATTAAATTATATTAAATGAATTTAATAATTTATTAAATGAAAATAATGATGATTATTAAATTGAAAAGAAAACGGACCCAGGAGGAAGCGCTACTTCTGCTTCCTGGACAGTTGGCAGTGGTGGTCTGGGTGGAGGTTGTGTGCGAGGAGTGGATCTTTCAGTTACAGGTTTCGGTTGATTATTGTTGTTGTTGTTGTTGTTGACTGTGGCATTGAAGTCCATTCGAACTCTCAACCCGTCCAACTTAACAACAAGAACTCCGACTTTATTTCCATTACTCTTCAAGTCCAAGTGCAATTCCACATTATTTAACTTTCCGTTGTGTTGCCTCAAAATATCGAGAAGCTTAAATTCACTTTCGCCAATAGTGTTGTGTTTTCGTAAAACAGAATGATCGATGCACTTCAACTTCAACTTTGTCGTTAAAGGGGTAGTCAATCTGCACATATCATCAACATTCAATTAGAACATGCACATTAAATCCAACTCATCGCAAAATCATATTTTTAAAATTGGGTTATTTTTTCACCACAAAGAATGCGGATTTAGACCATTTGACATGAATAATGAAAATAAAAGATGAAATGGGAAACTGGCAGGAGATGAACTTACAATGAGAAAGGTTCGTTCCACACGGGATTGTACGTTGACCGCTTGATTTCAGTTTTTCTAACAGAGGGGGAATTGTCCACATAAATCTCAATATAGGGGTTGGGTTTCCACAACAAAGGACTGATACTTTTTATTGACGAAGACGAAGACGACGTCGAAGAGGACGAGAGGCCATTTTGGGTTGAAAGTGTTGCTTTTTCAACTGAAACAAAAGAAAAATGCAAAGCTTTTCACATTAACAAAATCCATATATTGAATATTCACACTCAACATTTACTAACTGCGTATATACGTCACTCTTATCACTTTGTGTTGTGACGTCAATGGACTTCAACTTGTACACCATTCATGACCATTCACGCCACAACGTGGGCGTCAACTCAAAATTTAACAATGCATTGAACATTGCACAATTTGGTGCTTTTTTAACTACGAGCCTGACAAAATATTTAAAAAGGTTTAAATGGAGGAAAAACTGAGAAATTTTACCTGTGAGAGATAAAGTGTGCATTTCAGCTCCATCGCCGTTTGCTGACGAGGCTGCACCTCCACCACTTCCCCCATTGACCTGTTGACCTCCAGTGGTACTATCCCCCATGATTACTCATAATAGTTACCTGGAGGAATATAATTAATTAGGTGACTAAAGATGAAGTTGAAGGATGTTTGTTGTGTTGTTTCTGTTGTGATAATCTGATGATAATAATATTATTTGTAGTATCTGCAGAAGAGAGACGGAGAGGACTGACGAAAAGCAGCAGAGCAGAAGAAGAGAAGAAGAGATGAAACTGAAACTCTCTAAAATTTGAAGGTTTGGAGGGAGGGAGTTTGTTGCGAGTCAAGTGACGAGGCGCGCCTAGAACTGCATAACACCTGACCACACAAAAATTGACCACAACCCGAATTTTCTAAATAGTGATAGGGTCGTCTCGTCACGCACTGTGGTGGTGTGGTGACTGTGACTGTTTGGGACTTGGTGATGGTCACTGAACTGACGCCGATTTTTTTAAATAAGAAGCAACCGGATAAATCAGGAAAAACGGGAGATTAGATAAGAAATTAACTAGGCAAGATAATTGTATTGAAATTTGTGATAGACTCCGCCCATGAATTGATGATAAAAATGTGAGAGCTTTGGAGATTGTGTGTGTCTTAAAAATCGAAAGATTAGGCCGGTCCGGTGGTTTCGTACACATCATCAGTGGTCCTAGTCACGTCGTGTTATTTATTCTAAAACTATTCATCCTCCTCATTTTGTGCGGGGGTGGGTATAGTCAGAGCAGCATTACAAATTAAGGTTAGTATGGGGAGTGGCACCCACCACGACGACAACATCAACGAAGACGGCGAGCATATTCATCATCCCCTTCTTATTATCAACAACAATAATAACAAAAAGAGCAGCAGTGGTGGTGGTGTCGGTGTCGGCGCGGAGGACAACATCGACCATGAGAGAATGATTGAGGACGACCCCAATGGAAATTGCCAGAGTGAACTCTCCGATTGTCGATGGGGACCGAATCATAGGGGTGCTCGTCAACTACAAATGCTCTACAGCCCGGGTAAACTCAATTCACACTTCGAAAACTGTTTTCAAGTCAAACCCATTTCCATCCGGGTGTGTAATTACAATGTTGAATGTTTGCAGGGAAAAGACTGCAAGAAGTGATATCGGTGCTGGTTTGCAGTGTTTTGCTACTTTTGAACGGTTGTGTGCTACTCACGAGATTTCAAACAGATGACATTTGCACAATTCTTATCGCTGCTTTGCTTGGCATTCTCACCGCTGATTTCCTATCCGGGTATTTCATCGAAACGATAAATCAATTCTTCATTAATCATGTTGGCTAAAAGTAATCACTTGTGTATGTTGTCTGCAGGTTCGTCCATTGGTGCGCGGATACTTGGGGGACGGTGGACATTCCGGTGATAGGTCGTGCCTTCATCCGTCCCTTTCGCGAACACCACATTGACCCCACGTCCATTACACGACATGATTTTATCGAAACAAACGGAGACAACTTTATGCTTTGCGTCCTACCGCTTCTCTACATCTTCGTCAATGTGTACACTCAACAAGGTTTCTACGAACAATTTCTTCACCTCATTTGGTTCACTTACCTTCTCGCTATCTTCGTCGCTATGACCAATCAAGTAAGCAACCGCCATTCACATTTCATAATAATTCTTCCCCACATTCCTTCGTGGCACCATCATTATATTCACCAATCACCACGTTCACAATGTTCACCAATTCAAATGTTAAAACTTATATGAAAATTATTCTTCATGCATTGTTCTACTTTCTACACCAATTTTTTTATTTTTTTATTTAAACACTCAATCATTATTCTTTTACAATCGAATGTGAATCGTATTTTCTTAATTGTTTTAAACATTCGACGTACTAGAAAAGTGTTCAGAGGTGACATTTTGTAATGAATACAATTTCGCCTTTTCATAACATTTTAGGCATATTTAGTAGTTTATTTATTTAATTTAATATGAAAATATGTGCTAGCCATTCATTAATTGAGTGAAGTGCATTTAATGTATTTATTTCTGAAAAAGTGATAAGTTAATTTTGAATTGCAGATTCACAAGTGGAGTCATACGTATTTTGGTTTGCCTTCTTATGTGACGACGTTGCAGTCACTGCACATTATCCTTCCGCGTCGCCATCACCGCATCCATCATGTTGCTCCGCACGAAACTTATTTTTGTATCACGACGGGCTGGCTGAACTACCCGCTGGAGAAAATACAATTCTGGTCCACTCTGGAGTACTACATTGAGAAAATATTTGGAGTCAAACCAAGGGAAGACGATTTCCAATGGGCGCATAAATAAATTTTCTATAAATTTACAAACAAAGAAATACTACTTATATATGGTAAAGTTAATTAATTGTTAATTAATGAAATGATCGACAGTTAATAATTTACAACAACAAACCTATGCAAAGCAGCTAATTAACGACATGGAAATTGACACGTGCACGTTATGTACTTCTGAGATTTGAATCTTAAATATTTCTAGATACAAAGATACAACCATTACAAAACAATATTATAATTATTTATTAATTGTTAATAATTAATTACTTCATTAATTGTTAATTACATACCAAAGATACTTTAACTCTCGCGTTGCCACAAAATGAGAAAGGAAAATCATTTGTTTGTTTTACAACTCTTAATTCCACCGCGCTTTTCCTTTTATCTTGTTGTCCAGCTTGGAAATTATTTATTTGGAACAGGAGGACTTAATTAATTGCTGCTATTAATTAACGGTTAACTCGCATGGATTTTCCATCTGCAATTATGTGAACAAGTACGTATACAATAGTAATAATAAGAACAATAATAATAATAGCCATTACTGTAATTATTATTCTATACCTACGTGAGACGACGATGATGATAACGAATGACCAATGTAACCTAAAATAATAACGCGATAAACTAATCTAGAAATAACAAAAATTGATAAGATTTTCTAAAATGTTAACTTTTGGTGCACATTGAGCTATGTAAAAGAAACAAATGAAACGAAACTATTGAAATATGAATACTATATATACACTAATATATATAGGCAGAAATTTAAAAAGAGATACAGATAAAATATACAACAAACATTTACAACAACGAATTTACTTAAAGTACTATAAATGTAAAATGTAGGTAACGGTAACGTACATGAAATCCACACACAATACAATAAACACACGAGACACGAGTTAAAGCACCTTGGAACATTATTACCAACCAAAAACCAACCAAATGACTTTTTTTAGTTTTTTTAGTCTTTTTAGAGATTATTCAAGAAATTATGAATAATATATTATAAATATTATAACTACAACAAGCTATAATAACAAGCGTATACTATTGCTAAATTATAACACCAAAATTCCCTGTTTTCTGTGTCATTCTCATTTTCATCCTTTCATCGCAAATCTTCATTTCAATTTTCATCACAAATTCCACTAAATATCTCATCCGACACATTTACAAAAGCAAAAAAGCATAATAAAGTGTATAAATAGACGGGAGTATTTTTAGCAGTTGTGCCACAAAGATTTGCATCGCATATCCGTGGAGAATGTGTGAGAGTGGAGGACGGAGTAGCAGGAGTGATGCATTTAGAGCTGAAGATGACTAATAATAATGTTACAAAGGCAAGGTGAAATATTTGAATGAAGATGAATCATAAAAGTGAAGTGACACAATAAAAGAGAACGTTTCGGAGCGCAGAAGACGACTCTGATTCTGAAAATTCCGAATCTGAATTCTGACGGACACAGACTTGATTCCGCTGTTTCGTTTTGCAGTGCGAGGAGAAGAGGAGTGTGGGTGAGTTGGGAATGTGAGGAGGAAGAAACTGGAACTACTCATTCCATTTCTCATCCACAATCTTCTCAGATCCATCCTCCCTAACAGACACACACGAACTGCAACGAAAACTGAACTCCACTGCGAATACACAAAGCTATTTTTAGAGTCCGAATAACTGAAGCACAAGTCTCCGTCTATCACCATCATCTTCGTGTCTTCCAAATTCCCTCATTCCCCACACTATAGGTACCCTGGTCTGCTTTCTGCACTCTCTCTCCGTAGTGGCAACACGATGTCAATTAGCACCACAACAAGAGACCTTTCATGTCTTCCATCATAAACGATAAACACTCACCCAAAATCATCCTTTCCTTTACTCCACATTCTCTCCACATCCACATTTATTCAAACATCTCCCAATTCAACCTTTACAAATTCAAATCATTTCTTCATCTCAAATGGGCTCATCTCTTCATGTTAATTTTCATGTTATTGTTGGGACTACATGGAATGGATCACCCACGAATTGCAATATATGTAGTCACTTTATGAGTCACTTGCAATGAAATTATAAAAATTGAATTGCAATTGGAATGAAGTCAAATGAGTCAGTTGAAGCAAAATGGAAATGATGCAGACGACCACTGCACCAGCAGCAGCACCACCACCGCACCGGGAAAATCCCCGAATGCTGAGAGCATGCATGAGAAATGAGCATCCAAATATTTTTGTACTAAACGGTTACATCTTTCTTGTTCTTGTTCATGAAATCATGAACATTGAAGATAATGAGAATGATGTGGATATAGAACATCTCGAGATGTGTGACTTTTAAATGTATTTCTTCATATTTGTGTAGTGCATGGGGAAGACTCGAGGAAGACTCCTTCCGTCTTCAGTCACTACATAGAAAGCATAACATGTTGAGACAAGAGGACAAGACGGGAGAGAAGAACCGGGGAAAGATGTGAATAAAGTGGGAGATTCCCCTTTCGTGATGTTTAAGTGGCTGTGTTAATGTTCTTTTCTGGTTGTGTGTGTCTTTCTACGTCTGAATCTCAGAACTCTAACGAAAGCGACGAAAGAACGACGACGTATCTCTAGTCTCTCTTTTCTTAATAACTTTTTTTCAGTATTACCAATAAGTAAAATATAAATAATTTAAGTATAAAATATATTTAGAGTTCTACAAGCCAATACTTGATTGTGTGTTTTACTGTTCTTCTGACCTTTGACCTTGTGCTGTTTTTATACTCAGTAGTTACTAATTAGTTGTTTCGTAGTTTATAGCCAAAATGGATGAGCAAAAGTCTGCAGTGACCACAACGACTAGCAGCACCAGCAAAAAGACTTTTTCACAAACCCAGCAGTTTTCCCAACAACAAATTGTCCAGCAAGGTGGACAACAACAAATTTCTTTACAGTCACAGCAGCAGCAACATCAGCAGCAGCAGCAACAAGTGCAGCAACAATCTCATATTCAGCAACAACAACAATTGTATCAACAACAGATTCAACAGCAGCAGCAGCAGTTTCTTAGACAAGCACAACCAGGTCAAGTCAGACCCGCACCCTCGCAAGGTCACACAAATCATTTCTATCTAAAATTAACTCCAGTAATTACCATCTCCAGTAATTCTTCCTTTGCGCAGATGGACTTCCTGTTCCTACTCCTAAACCACACTTCCCCATATCCACCAAAAATTGTTTAGTCCATTTCAGAATTACTCTACATAAATAATAAATAATTAAATTGTAGCATGATATTGCACTTAACAATTCTGACGTGAATGACGTGGCGGAGCTTATTCTGCGTAAAGGAAAGAAAGGTTGTGTGTAAGACACCACCCCTAGCCCTAGCCTATACCCTTTGTATGCAATTTAGAGCCTGCGAGGGTCCATACAGCAAAAAGTGGATTTAAGATAAATAATTGTTTCTGCGTCACAAGTGCGGCCATATGTACATTTCAGCTTCACTTAAGACTTCAGTCACTTGAGACTTGAGACATGCACAGTGCATATTCTGCATGCATATGCATTGCAGTGCAAGTAAGCGTACAGCGTACATTTAATAAAGTATGTAAAGTTGTATATATTCTATACCAATACTTAGTTTATTTCTCGAGCATTTGCCTTGCACTGGAAGAATGAGATTTAGTACGTTGAGTTGAGTTAGTGAGAGCTACAAAGAGATAGAAGGAGTCGTGAGAGTGCGACGGGAGTACAGGAGTAGTGGAGGAGAGAGAGAGGAATGGGATCGGGTGTCAAGACTTAAGTTGAGATTCTATTTACTACGAAAGGACATTTTCAGACGAAGGATTTTACGTCCTTTTTTGTACGCACTGTAACTCCCAAGTGCCTTCCCTACAATATTCTCCACAACTTACAAACAACATTCGAAGCTCCATCATCTAAATCCAACATCATCCCATGCACAACTTTTTAAGTAAAGTCAACCTTCCAACAAACCTTAAGGATGTTGCTCTACGCTTTTAAAGACTTCACTCTTAAATGTCTCACCAGTCTCTCTTTTAAAACCCGAATCCTGTATCATCGTACAGCAACCAGATTATTTCTATTTCAATGAATGCACTTTTTAAGGATGCCTTAACAGTTTTTCTTCTTTAACTTTGTGCAGTTTGCTTAACAAGTAAAAGTGTAGCCATTTTTAGTCTTGTATTAGCCATGCAACTCTTTTTGCTATGCCATTATAATATACCCATAATATCACATAAAGACATTTGACTGTTAACGCAAACGCTTTGATGCACACCCAAGCTAGAAATATCCTATTCAATAGTATTGCCCCAATTCATCTTTACCATGAAACTATTCTAGGAGTATCAGAGAGAACTTTTTTATTATATGGGAAGCTATTTACATATGACAAGGACGAATATTAATTATTAGCCAAGATGTTCTTTAATTGCAAACTGTGAACAATAAGATCACAGCCAGCGGAGATTGGCAAAAGCGCTGAATGGTCTGCGGAAGAGATGAATGAAAATAATGAACAGGACAAGAAAAGTATTTTGGAAAGAGCAAGAAATGGGATGAATTTGGCTTGAGTGAAGAAGTAGGAATTGAAGAACATTCAGATTGGTCTAAGCAGATCTGCAGCGATTGATGAGTTTAGTTATTGTATTATTACCTACTACTTAGGCAGAAAGTGGAATAGATGACATAATAGATGATGGTGAGTATAAGATGATTGAAGATTAGCCGTGTGATGATTTGTAAGTGGATTTGTTGACTGGTGCATGACTAAGTAAGTGATAGAGCTGCTATAAGGAACACAAATTGCGCAGAGCGTGATTGTGAGAGAGGGAGGGGTTGGCGAGAAAGAGAGAGGAAGAAGACGGAGTGGACGAAGTAAATGTCTTCAGATCTTCTTACTTTTATTCTTATACAAGTCAGCCTGTACAGCTACGGCTACAGCTGGTGCATTTACATGTACATGTGTTTGAGTGTGAGAGAATATGGAATATGGCTGAGTATGAGTGAGACTATGGGAGTGTGAGTGTATTGGATGCATTTTGTATGAGTATGGTAAGGAATGACACACATCGCCCCAATTTCCGTATTTGGTGTGGTCCATCGTCCGTCCAATTCCATCCTGGGCCTTATATGGCCATCCTTATTCTTCTTGCGATATTCCTCAGCAGTCTCTAGTCCACACGGCGCTACCGCTCATCTTCCTTTCAGCTGCTCTGCAAATGTTTTCCCTTTTAAAATGTTCGTCATGTCTTTCGTCCACAGGTCAAAATGTACAACAACAACAACAAATTCAAATGCAGCAACATCACCAGCAGCAGCAAAGACAAGTCTTCAGGTCAGTCCGTCAAAATCAATCCTTTCTTAACAAAAACAAATCCGAGTGTCTTTTTCAAATTTATTCTGCTCACCTCTCTGCAATTCTTCTGTCATCACTCCAGTCATTTTTTTATTCCTGCACTACTGCGGTGGTTGTATTTGCTGTGAATGTGTGGCGGTGTGTTGGGCCTTAAGAATTGCAGGGAGTAGATTTTGGTTGGATGAGATTTGTCTGTTGTGGTAGAAAAAAGCGGAGTTGCAATTGTATGTAGACGGTGTTGGTCTGTTGGTTGTACGGGATGGAGTTGTAAAAGCGGAGTCTAAAAATAGTTATTTTGGTTTGCAGCCAACAAATGTATATGCCCCCAGGAGCGGGAGCGGTGCCTCAGCCCACACCAGCGGGACAGGTGCCAAGTACAACTCCGGTGCTCACAACACAGCAGCAGCAACTGCAACAAGCAGCAGCCACCGGGACTCAAAATAACTTGGTCTACGCTGCCAACTATTCACCGCCCGTCTTCACCGAAGTCTTTCGCAATGCCCGATTCGCTCAAGGGGGCAATGCCGTCTTTGAGGGAAAAATCTCGGCCATCCCCAAAGCAAATGTTCAGTGGATTCGACGTGGACAGCCACTTCCTCGTAAATAAATAAATAAATAAATTTTCACAAAAGTCCTTCGCACAATCGCATCATCTTACTCCAAATTCCAAACAAATTTTGTCCTTCAATTTATACAAACACAAAAATTCCTTTGCCCACCACTGCCACTTTTGTCGTCTTTCTTTTTGCTCAAACATTCATCAAACAAAAGTTTCACTCTTTTACTTTCATATGCCAAAAGCAACTTTATGAATTAAATCTCATTTTATCTCAAATCTTAACAAATAACAAAAAAATGGTCCTATTAAATAAAAATAGACAAAATATTTTACAAAAACTTCCTTAAATTAATGAAATATTTTTCTTAGGAAAATAATAGAAATGATGTTTCCTTCCCGTGAGGTAAAAGTGTGAGTGAGAAGACGGAGTTTTACGTTTATTTATGTCACTTAGCGTTTTATTTCGGATGACTGTGGCTTGATATGTTCTTATGACGTCACAGCTGAGTACTTGAGTAGATTTAAATGTGTTTTGACAGGATAAAAGATTTTGGCGAATGTGTGGAGTAGCAGTTGTAGAAGTGATGAATGTGTTGGTACATCTGTGGGAGGTGACTGACTTTTTATGACGCTGCTGATGATGTTGATAAACTAATGGCACTTTTTCAATAATTTAATTGTTGTTTAATTCAATTGAAATTCCTGTAGCGTCTGCCAAGCATCAGATGCGATACGATGAGCACACGGGGAAGATAATTCTGCAGATAAATGCAATTGGCCCGGGTGATGAAGGGGAATACACTTGTCTCGCCAGGAATCAGTTCGGAGAGGCCATTTGCACCGTCTTCATTCAACCTGAAGGTGAAAAACAGAATAAATAAATTCTGACATTTTGTTTGTCATTTACATTCACAGCTAAACACTCCGAGACGAAAGAATTATTTTCTTGTTTTCTTTTCCTCAATCATGCGTCATCGAATCCACTCCTTGTTCTTCAATTTTCTTGTTCATGTAAATCAGGTGTTCCTTTGGAAGAAGAAGAGACTCCGTACCAAAAGGCGCTGCGAGCTGCCTACGACAAACATGAAGCAGAGCAGAAAGCAATTGACGACAAAATATTTGCAGACCGGGAGGAACTACTCCGACAGATTTCTGCACAAAATAGACAAATTTTAATGCAACAGCAACACCAGCAAAAACTGGCTCAGTTGCCCTTCAAAGTTGACACTTTCGAATATCGTCTTCTGAGAGAAGTGGAATATCGACAGACGATCACCACAGTCATCGGAGAAAGAGACGTCTTCGTCCAAATCCAAGGTCAGATCAAACGTCACTTCATTTCACTTAATCTCACACAAAAAATGATTCTCCTTCACACGACCTCTGATGTGGGATTCAGTCATTCGGGACTAATGATGACATTTAAATAACCTCTAGAACATTCCGGAGGTTGTGATTTCGGGTAATGCGAGGAGAATGACTTTTGTAGCGCCACTGCGTCATCGGAAATTGATTTTGTGTGAATTTCAGGTCCATCTTCGGCTCAACCTGCCCCGCCGCAGTTCGCTCAGAAACCGAGAAACTCGAAACTGACGGAAGGATCGTCAGCTAATTTCACTGTGAAAATAAATACGAATACAAAAAATACTCGGGTGATTTGGTTCAAGGATGGACAAAGGATCACATCTTCGAACCGCGTTCGGATCGACAATAGTCAGCCGAACACGGTCTCTTTGAACATTGACAATGTTAGTGCACAAGACACTGGACATTACACTTTGCTGGCAGAGAACCAAGCGGGTTGCATTGTCTCGTCGTCCTACTTGGCGATTGAAAAGTCAGAGCAGACTCAGGCTCAACAAACGCAGCTGCAACAACAGCAAACTCAGCAACAGCAGCAGAAGTCTTTAATTCCCAATTTCCTCCAGACCCCCGAACCCACAACAGAAATTCAAGAAAATAAACAAATCAAATTCGATGTTCGTGTGTCGGGTCGTCCAGTACCGGAAGTGTTTTGGTTCCTTAATGGACAACAAATCACTGATGATGCCAATCATAAAATTTTGATAAATGAACAAGGAAATCATTCTCTTCTCATCAACAACGTCACAAAGAGTCACCACGGACTTTTGCAAATTTTGGCCAGAAATAAATCCGGCGATGCCAATTGGCAAGGAAATGTGGTCGTCATTGAAAAAGAAGTCGTCGTCGCACCAAAGTTCGTCGAGAGATTCACTACAGTCAACGTTGAAGTCGGAGAACCCGTCACTTTGTTTGCAAGGGCGGTGGGAAATCCCATTCCCAAAGTTTCATGGCAGAAGGTACAAAATTTTTAGTTTTAGATTTGAAATGTTAAAGGGAACTGCTGAAAGATTTAGAAAAAGACTAATGAGATGAAATGGAATTTCAGGACGGAGTGCCGATAATGCCAAATGCAGAATTAAACATAATAACCGAAAATGGTGCGTCCACCCTGGACATTCCCATTAGTAAGTTGAGCGACTCGGGCTGGTACCAGTGCATGGCTCAAAACAGTGCCGGATCTACGGCCACGAGAGCCAGACTTTTCGTGGAGAAACCGAAAGAAGAAAAGGGCGAGCCTTGGCGTCTCACGCTGCCCAAACCAACTAAAATCATTGAACCACAGTAAGTTCCCTTTCTCACGTCTACAACCAATTTGTGTTTAGAATATTTTTGACTTCCGGTGGAATGATTTTGTAGGAAGCCGCCTTCCCCTGAAGTGATTTATTTGCGACATGTTGAACTGGAGCGTCGTAAACAAGCTGTGGAACAAGAGCGAACATACGAACCTCCGGTGTTTTTGATTCCCTTGAGAGACCAGTCTCAAGCGGAAAATCACAGAGCTCATTTCGAAGCGAAAATTCACCCTGTGGGTGACCCCACGATGAAAATTGAGTGGTTTTTAAACGGAAAGCCACTCCCCATGAGCAGTCGCACTAATATCACCTACAGATTCGGATTTATTGCTCTTGACATTCTCGGACTCATTCGAGAAGATGGCGGAGTCTACACTTGCGTCGTGTCGTCAGCCACAGGCAGTGCCGAATCTTCCGCCACTCTTAATATTATTGGTACGGCAGTAAACAACTTACACGTAACTATATTGAAGATGAGAGAGAAACCGATTGGTACAGAATTTGTAAATGAAATATGACTTGTGGTTTTTGAACAGCTCGTCAAGACATTTCTACGAAAACAATCCAAGACGAGTCATGGACAAAGATCCAGCAGTTGGAACAACAAAAGACGTACACGCGTCAAGAGTCCACGGAAATGATGAACCAGGTAAAACCCACTTTCATCAAGCAGTTGCAAAATCTGACGGATCAGGAAGGACGAAATGCCCACCTGGAAGCTCAGTTGAACCCTGTAAATGACCCATACATGCGGGTGGAATGGTTCCACAACAGTAAGCCTTTGACAGCCAGCTCCAGAATTACAACCATCTTCAACTTCGGCTACGTCAGTCTCAACATCATGCACTTGAGAGTGGAGGACTCAGGAGTCTACACTGTACGGGCACTCAACCAAGTCGGAGAAGCCATTTCACAAGCAGAAATTGTCGTCACCGGTAAGAATTTTCAGTCTTTTCACTTACTCATTCCTCAACGCTTCAATTCATCCAACAGCCAAACCCAAAACTTCATTTCTGTAATGGCAGTCCCGCAGTGTAGCAAAATCAAAACGCAAATAATAAGCAAAACTCTCATTTTACAATTCTAGAAAAATAAACTTCATCAAGCCAAATACTAAAAATGGCACTTCTGTTTGTATTACGAAGTATTACCTATAGATTAATTATTACTATATAGGTATATATATATATATTAATTTAATTGTATTACCAACACAAACTGTCACTATTAAGTTCAATGCAGTTCATTTTCTTCAAAACGACATGAATTCATTCTGCGTAACAAAATAATTCGCATTATAGGCTTTAAGACAAACAACAACTTATTAAGTAAGGACAATAGGCATTAGGGAAATAAACAACATTCAACATACCCATTTTTGTCCTGGGAAAAAATAGCAATTTCTAGGTTAAATATGTAAAAGCATTTTAATATGGAGCATGGAAATACGAATAGGCTAAAATGCCAGACGGAAATGGGCTGAATTTACTCAGGAAGCGTATTTACAAATGCTGAATGGTACAGAGGCGGAGAAACTTAGAAAATATTTATTTTCACGTGGGTTCCCTAGAATGACACCCTAAAAACATCCTCCCATTGTAGCCAATATTTCTTCTATCATTGTCATCCACATCCCTGCGGTCTAAAATAGGTGTCACCCTCTATGTCTGCCCCTATCTAAAAACCCACAAATGGGGGGAGGGTGAAAACGATTCAGGAAAAATTGGCAAAGATGGGTGGGTGTTAGAGAGGGAGTATAGACGATAACGTTAAAGTGATGTTGGTGATGTAACTTTAATTTGGAAGCCTCTAATTTTCGTTCTGAAAAAGTAAAAGTATCAGCAGAAGATTAAAGGTTTTGAGAAAATTGTACATTTTGGAAAAGCTAAAAAAGCATCCCAGATATGAGAAACTTTTATATTTTGAAAGAAACTCAAATTGATTTTCAGAAAATTAAATTGTCAAAAGATTACAGGGTTTGAAAAAAATACATTAATCGTAATCGTATAAAAGCAAAAATGGCTGGGATAATGCACAGACATATTTCAAGTTGATAGACACTTGTGTCTTATGTGTCCAAGCTTATCCATACAAAATCAAACCCTGCTGGGTGTCAGAACTGCTGCCTGAATTATCATGTCCATCTCGTCCATTTTTAACTGCAACTTATTTTAAAAAAATTGAACGATGAAATTAGAGCAGTTAAATATTTTTATAGAAATATCTTCATCCCACGGACGTACCCTCCCACAATTGACATTTTATTAGGTTGTGTCCTCCCAAAAAGAAATCCTGGGTACGCCCTTGATTCATCCCATTATGCACATTGAAACTTTGAAACCCAATAAAATTAAAATATTAAATATTGCTACAACCAACAAGAGTCCAAGTTAAAAGTTCTAAACTCAGTAATAATAATAATAATAATAATAATGGAGTTCATGCAATCGCAAAATGATTTATACTTAGATTTAGCCAAGAGCGTATCTACGTATGGGCTAACTAGATTGAACCTCCCCCCTAAAATTCCGGGAAAAAGGGGCTGTCAGACAAATTTTTTTGGGCTTTCAGCCCCCCAG
>JABASD010003407.1:0-20297 GCA_019776165.1 Pogonognathellus flavescens
AAATTAAATTCAGGCGCTATTTTGGATTTTATGAACCCTGATTAATTTTAATGATATTCCTTAGTTACCTATTTTCTTTCTCCGAGATAGGTCGTTTGTTTCAGGAAGTCGTCATATATAGTTACTCTAGTTTTCTCACCAAGCATTTCTAAGACGTAAAGAATAGCTTGCGAAGCATCCAAACTGGTAGGTTCATCATAGACATCAAAATTCAGAGCCACCCCAACTACTTGCTGATCTTCCTTTCGCCTGACGACAAATCTAAAAATTAAGATAGCTTTAATAATTAAATCATGAGGAAGAAATCAACATTTATGATGATGTCCATATTTTTATTGTATTTACGAGAATCCTTTTTGAACAAGATCCTTCCAAACTGATTTAATAAGAACAGTAAAGTCCTGGTACGTGGCATTAGTGTACGCTTCCAAATCTCCCTTATGAGAGAAACTGTGGCTGATCATGCTAAATTCATTACAAGGAAAAAAGTTAAGAAAAATCCATTTAGTGTAAGACCATTTTGAGAATCGAATTTCACTCACTCCACGGTCTCATCTTGCAAACTGTTGGAAAGTTTCTCAGTTACGTAATATGCACTTTCTTCCAATGAATCTCCATTTGAATCATTTGGGTTAATCAAAATCATTTTGTCAATTATTTCCAGAATGTTTTTGGCTGTGACAAAATCGCTAATAGAAATATTATATCCTTGATCCCGTAGCTTCAGAATGACTTCAATGGAATTTAGAGAAGTTCCCCCCAAATTGTAGAAAGAATCATCAAGGTCAGACACAATATCCTGAACAGAACGTCCAGTAATTTCGGAAATTATTTGAATCAAAATTTGACCAGCTTTCGCATCTTCTGCAGGAATTCCCAGGGAATTCCAATCATCAAATTCTCCCTCTATTCAACAAAATACAAAATAATAATCGTTCTAAAAATTAATTCCTGCATACAGTTATCGGATTCGTGACAAAAGTACAATTATTAAGAAATAATTTATTACTTTTCTCTTTTTCCAGTTGATAACTCCTTAATAAACGTTGTCGGTCGGTTTTACCATTAATCAGAAGAGGAATTTCAGGAATTAAACGAATAATTGGTATCTCATATTCGCGAAGCTTTCCCCGAAGTAGTTCAGTGATTCGCTCAGGTGTAGCTTCCTCTTTTGCAGAGATAAATGCTACGATTGACTAATTGTAAATATATCAAGCGTTTTCATCATAAAACACAGTTTTTTTCCAAAAATTATTTTTTACACTAAAGATAAGAATGCATGAAAAAAATTGGAGACCTGGTCGGATAATCCAGGATGGAAACAAAGAACGACTGATTTCTTTACAACGTGTAATTGACTCAGAGCATACTCCACTTCGGTCAAGTCAACTCTTTGACCCCTAACTTTAATTTGGGCATCTGTCCGACCTTCGTAAAGAATCATCACCGTTCCATCTTTTGTTTTAGCTAATCTTCCAAAATCTCCCGTACGATAAAGCCGGGTAAATCCTGTGGAATAATTTCAAAAGAAATATAATGGAATGATTAATTTAAAAAATCTGTATATAAATATTCCCAAGCATAAATTAACCAACTACCAACCTTCTGTAGGAGTGAAAGGGTTTTCAATGAATTTATCTGAATCGGCGATCCCGACATAACCTTTGGCAAGATTGAAGCCTGCAACGTAAATTTCTCCTTGTGTCTCTTCAGGAACAAGCTCAAATTTGTTATCCAAAATGTACACCAATGTGTTATGAATGCAATTTCCTGAAATAAATTAATTTCTTTTAAAGTGATTTCATACATGATTAAAGTAATTGTGAGAATTGTTTATTTTTTATACAGTAATTTTCTTGTGGTAAAATTAATTGCATTAAAAATAACTATTTATTTACCAATTGGTATTTGATTGTCGACCGTGTGGTCATAAACTGATTTTTTCGTTGTGAAAGTTACGTAAGTTACGTCCCCCATGATTTCCGTGGACCCGTAAAAGTTTGCTATTGAAGCATTTTTGGGGAAGTTTTCAAAAAAGTCTACACAATAAAAATATTATTACATTATAATTACATTGTACTTTAAAATTAGAAAATTGGAATAGAAGAATGAAATAGTTCACAATATTTCTACCATCCACAAGATCCTTCTTCAATGCTTCTCCTGATACAACCCACAGTTGTATTGATTGCAAAAGATTCTTTCTCTCATGATCATCAATCAACTTTAAAGTTTGAAGCATTGCCTTAAGCAGTGAAGGCACTAAAACCACCCTCGTGATTGCGTACGAATTGAGTCTTTGAATAAAAACGGATGGATTTGAAACAACTATTTTGCTAAAGACTACAACAGGGTAGCCTTGAAGCAAAGGTCCGAAAATCTAAACATAAAATTATGTTAAATACTCTGGAAGAATTTAAAAATTATACTAATCTAATGGTAATAAAAGATTACAAACTAAACTAACCTCCGGAACGGAGTCTACAAATGTTAACGAAGTCTTAAAGACACATCTTTCATTAGGAATAAACGGGAAAGTCTTCCATTGCCAACTCAATCGGTTCATAATCGCTCTGTGGGCAAGCCTGACTCCCTTAGGTTCACCGGAACTACCTAACACGAAAAATTCAGACAAATTCAGCCATTTTTAATTTTGTGATTTATTTTTATGTTATATATATATAATATATTTTTGTGTAATGTTTTACCTGATGTATAGAGAACTATAGCAGTTCGTTCAGCCAAAACGGGCATTCCTAATAAAGGCTCAACATATTTTTTCGGGTCTATTTCTTCTTTTTCAATTATTTGCAGAAGATCAGAATAACCCAGAACTTTCACCTAGGTGTGTTCACAATACATTATTACCTTTAAAATTCTCAAAACTATATAGTAAAAATCTTTAGGAGTAAAAAAATTCACCAAGTCGCTGACGATATCGAATTTTCCCATGGTGTTCCCGTGCGAGTCGCTGACGATAAGAATTGGCTTACAATCCTTTACGATTCGAACAATCCTATCTTCAGGCATGGCCAGATCAAAGGGAACGTAAGCTGCTCCCAGTTTCATGATGGCAAACAGAGTAAAAATTAATTTGTCACTTGGAGGAATACAAATTCCGATGACCGTGTCCCCATCAGGATTCTGAGTTGTCAAAGATTCAAGCTGAATCTTCAGAGCATGGGCAATTGAATTGGAAATCTCATTTAGATCGTTGTACGTGTGAACAGTTTCATCTTCAATCAGTGCCGTTCTATCTCCTGAAATTCTATGCTCCGCAAAACCAATGTTGAAGTACTGCATGAGACTTGCATTCCCCGGAAATGATTTCACAGCACCTTGGCTCACCCTGTTTATTTTGCCTGTTGGCAAAAATTATAGTAATGTTATTGTACCACTGGCACTGGATTGACAAAAACTAACTTGAACTCAAATTCCAGAAAACGTAAAGAATCGTTTATGAAATCTGTGCAAGCAAAATGTATTAGATAAAAGTTGTGGTCATTTTGTTTTACATTGCCCTGCGCAGCATTTTCTTATCTTAGCTTTGTTCTTATCAGGAGATTTAATAATGGTTTGTCGCATTGTTACATTGCTAATGGGTGGAATGGAAAATTGTTCTGTGACCGCCGTCATTTTGTAAATAGTCTTGTAATTTTATTAATCTACTATGAATTTAGGTTTCAGTAAACTCTAAAGATAAATCAAACTGGAAGATGAATTTTGTTATGAATTAAATAAAAGCTGCCAATTCGAATTTTGTAAGAATCTTAATCCGATTTAGATCCAGAAAAAATTTGAAGTATTTGTGTATTGTGAAAAACAGTAAATTCTGTAAGTCCATTTCGGGTTTTGTAAACGTTATATATAGAGTTTCCCAGGTAATTTCTTCAATAAAAGCAGTAAGTGACAGAAAAGAAAAGATTCCATGCATGTCGAGAATTATTGGAACTTACTTTCATCCAGTCCCTTTGGAACCTCAGGGTGGATGTCAAAAGTCGAAGTTTCTTCAGCCATTTCTAAAATGATTCACTTTTTATTTCTTAAAAAGTATTTACTCACTTTCTGAAAAATTACACCTTTATTTCCAAAAGTATGGCTTTACAAATTAAGTTTGCTTACTGCTTTACAAACAAGAGCTATAATTTTAACGAAAGTGCTATATAAGCTAAATTAAAGCAGGAAATTCATGCAACGAAAACTGTGTTTGTCGGTCAGTCTGAATCTACATGCGAAATCCAACTGAAAGTAGAAACGTTCTTTCGCATTTAACTTATAGTGATTAAAGCAACGTCACACTCTCCAGACTCTCCACCGTAGGGTTTGGGGTTTGTCATTCATTTCGTGGTATTATTATTTCTCACTCATTTCCTCTTGGTTTTGACAAAACTTGTTTTAACATACACAATAATATCAATGCTAACTCCAATTTAGTGATAATGATGAGCTAATAATGTCGAATTTTCTTACGGGTACATAATTTTTATTATTGTATGTCAACATAATTTTTTTACTATTCTTACTGAACAACAACAAGTAGTTAATTAGTAGTAGGGACTAGAGACTAATAATTAAATCTAATGTACATCAGAAAAAAATTGAATATACACATGTTGTAAATGTAATAATTTTTTAAGTGTGCAATCTCGCAATCAGTATACAAAAGGACATCTCTTATAATATTCATTTTATTACGGATTAATACAGAATTAATTAGTTGATGATTGCTGTATGCGTGTGTGCAGTACAATACAAAGTACTATCTGTTGTCTGTATATATCACCAAGAACCATGAACATTACAAAGTTGGTCTTGACCACGAGTTTAAATTTTAATGAGAGTTCTAAAGACAGGACATGAGTTATGATTCATGATTGAGCTTTTGTTCACTTCACTTGTTATTAGTTATTACTACTACACAATGTAAGGCAAAATACCAACGAATTTAATTTCCTCTGCGGTTGATTGGCTGAATTAATTATTTTTGTCATTCTTAGTACAGAACATGTTCATAATGTATGCGTATATTTATTATGTAGATTATATAAACCTCAGTGCTATACTATACGTTTTTTGTAGTAATAAGGGTAATAATTTATAAGCATAACTTTTTAAAGCAAAGCATCCATACATTTCTTGAATATCTGAAGTATCTATTCCATCTCTGTAATAAATAGCTTCTGTTATGCTTTATTGCACCGTAAAACAGCATCAACGTCTCAGCAAAGTTATGTTATCAGCAAAATTATGAACAAAATCTGCAAGTTACACTATAACCAGTGAAGGCCAAAGGACAAACGCAGACGATGTAACAGAGACCATTGTTAAAGTTATAGGTATTATAGAGATAATAGCCACAATGAGAATTTTGATTCATAAATTAAATATTCTATATAAGATAAGAATGATCTGCCTTTTTCGCAGATATGTATTTCACACAATATATTTCACGTATTTCCTAGGTTTAATCCAGACGAGACTGCAAATGGGCCATTAGAATAAATATAACACATTATCTAACTTTACACTTTACACCTAGTATATACACCATGAACTTGAAAATATTAAATTTCACAGTAAGACAATGTACCTTAGATAGATCATTTTACTTATTGCAATATCATATGTTTACGTAATTTAAACTACACGAACAAAATCAGTCACTGGAAAATCTTATTTTTCCAAGTAAAAGACCATGAAAATGTTCGCAAAGGATTTATATGCTATCTTCACACTAGGCAAAGGCATGTATGTATCTAAGATTCGTTGAGCTCAAGAGGTTTCGGGAGGCTCAAATGTTAAAACTGAATGGAGCATTTTTTTGGAATCTGGGGGGCTCAAGCCTAGTGAGCCCCATACTGTGATACGCCCTTGGTACTGCATGTTATTATGAAAATTAATATAGCATGTATTTTAGATCTAACTTTTATTTTTGTGTTTTTGGAATACACAAAGAAAAATAGTCGCGACCGAACTGTTTCTTTTTAGAAATTCAAATTACGCATATGATTTTAGCAAAGGAAAGTTGGTAACCTACAAATGACTGCTAAACTACTTAATGCAACTTCCCTCTTCTAATTTCCTGTTTACAAACCGTGCGTAGCGTAATTATTACCATGCTATGTGTTGCCTCTGTATATCTATAATCAGAATAATCACAATGTATATTCATTGCCCTATTATGTGTATAATGTCGGTCGGGACAATTATTATGTTATCAAAACACAAAGACTTCATCAAGAGCAATTGAATAAAATTCGACAATTGTTTTGTTCTATACTGTATGAGCCATCGTACTAAAAAATTATCAACATAGTTTCCTTTTATTAATGTAAGGTTCAAGCAATAGTTCAACACACTTCTCTACAACAACACAGAACTTCAAACCAGTTTTTTAAAGAAGACTCTAAAAGTGTACCAATCTGCGGCGTATTTAAAAGGCTTTGATTTGTCCTTAGCTTTGTAAGTGTTTAATTGAAGTTCTGAGATCATGTCGAACTTGTCTTGACTGCACAAATGTCTGATGATTGAATTGGCAGATGAAATCATCATAAACGAATATCCTTTTCGCAACGCTAAACTTTCAGTTTCAAACAGCAGGGATTCCATTAGAATTGTATTCTCTGCTGGACTCATGTCAATGGCGGTGCCTAATATCAATGACTGAACAATCTTCTTCCTCTCCGGAGGAATACTCGTCTTCCTGTTTTCAATTTTAAAAATGACAGGATTAAATATTTTAATTAAAGAATTGATATTTTACCAAATCGTTTCCTATTTATAAAATTCATTAATATGGTACCTTGCACGAGATTCACAAAGCTTCATTAACTCAGTTCTATACTGAAAAGTTTTAGACATCTTCTTCAAAACCCATTTTCGATTGGCATCCACATTTATACAGCAAGCGATGATTTTTCCACTCTCGCTTGCAATGATTACTATGCTAAAGTTTTACAGTAAGCACATCATCATTTCCTTTTTCTTCGATTTTTATTTTTACGATTTACCTATATTTATTATGTACATTGCTGTATAACCATAATTCGTCTTCTGTAAGAGTTTTCCATGATGCTTGAAGAAAATCCTTAAATTCGTCCTTGGTGGCTCCGATGTGCAATACCATGTCACCTTTGCTCGTATATGCGACAGATAGTAGTCTATATATAAATTCAGTTACAGATTAAGCCACTTTTTTCTAAATGAACATTTTTTTACTGTGACAATCACACACTTACTCAATTGAAGCTTCCCTATGATGATCTTCCATTGGAACCACGTCGAATTTAAATTGCTGTGGATGCCGGAATGAATTTCGGGGTTTGACCTGAGACTCGACCATTCTATTCGTGATTTCATAGAAACTTTTCGCAAATACGAAATCTTCTATGGCTGAAATGAAATTTCAATTATAAGATTATCATAAAATTATTATTTTATTTTATAGCTCGCTTGACGATCTATAATAGTAAGATCCAAATAATTGTAATTATATTCTTTATATGACATACAGATATAGTAGCCATTTTGTCTACACAAATTACAGGCGTGAACGCAATTCTGCGAAGTTCCTCCCACATTAAAATAGTTTGAGTCGAAATTGGATAAAATGAATCTCACGGACAGGCCTGTGCTGGTGGACACTGAATCGCATAAAACAATAGCAGCTTGTTTATGTGCAGCGTCCAATCCCAGGGGCTGCCAGTCTTCGGGAGTTGACTCAGATTTTGTCATTTGGTACTTTCTGAGCAGTCTTTGCTTATTTACACGTCCGGAAGACAACAAAGGAAATACTGACATCACATAGATCTGTTATTCACATGTTTAAGTATCAAATTCAGTTGACCATGAAACTTGGGCTTGAGTAAAATTATCATTAGTGCATTTTTAGTATACCTCTGGCTGCATATAATCTGGAAGAGACTTTTTAAGTTTCTCTCGCAGTTCATGAGCAGTTACATTTTCCTGGAGAAGCACAGCAACAAAAATTGTCTAAGGAATGAAAAAGCGAATTTAAATTAAACTATCGTTTTTTGGAACGATACAACAGTTTGCAGAAGTATTTTGTACTACCGTTATAAAAAAACTTACTTGCCAATCCTTTTCTGGGTTGTCAATACACACTTTGCTATCCACAACGAGCTGAGTTGCATCCACGGCCTGCTTTATGTTATTCATATTGATTGTGTGACCATGAATGTTAACTATATCATCTTGTCTTCCTATATCATTTTAAAAAACAATTCATTTTTCATCGTTAGTGGACATAGACAGAGATTATTAGTAATATTCATATTATATTTCATATATTCATTCATATTTTTCTATTTTACCTTCAAAATTCAATTTTTTGCATCCTCTTTTGTCAGTTGTGATTCGTCCCAAATCTGCAGTCCCATAATATAATTTGTTGCCTATTTTTAATTGCTGTTTCTTTGATTTATCCGAACTTGTTCGTACATAACCACACGATAGAGATGGACCACTAATAAATATTTCTCCTGTTCCATAAACAAATTTTAATTTTAATTATTGGGACAAAAATCTTTATTAGAAGGAAAGTATAAATAATTGCATATAACTCAATAATTATAACAAATGTTTTAAATACCAATTACTCCTTGTGGGACAATTTTAGTGTTTTCACTGTTTAGGATGCAGACACACATGTTATGAATTGGTATCCCCACTGGAACTAAATCGTAATCAGGACAATTGTCCAATTTCTCCACGAAATCGTTTAAATTCTTAAATACTTCAAATACAGTGTGTGCCATTGTTTCTACAAAGAAAATAATTGTTTAGTAAACAAAAATATATGATTAATATTATGCAATTGTTCTTGGACATAATTACCTGTAGCTCCATATAAAACAACTAGCTGACAAACATGTCCTTTGAACAAATTAAAAAACTTTAAGCCTAAGTCTTCTTTGAGAACATCTCCTCCAACGTAAATGTATTTCAGAGGAAGAAGCATGGAATGTTTTTCTGGCCCTAACTCTTCGAAATACGCGAGAAACTTTTTTAAAATTTGAGGAGTCAGTGTTACTCTTGAGATTGACAACTGGGCAATTTTTGGAAGAAGTGTAGCAGGTTTGGTCAACATACTGTTGTGTACAACTATATTATCCAAATAATTAAATTACAAACAAAATTTATAGAAAACATTGACGATTCGAGTTTTACTGCCAGATTTGCAACAATTTTCCTCTACATTATCCTCACTTGTTAAAGGTCGTCCACCAAAAAGAGGACAAAAAATTTCTGGCACTGATGACGCACTTGAAATCGTACTACTCGTCATTAATACTTCATCTTCTGCATAAGGGAACTGCTTCAGTTGCCACAGAACTGTGTTCAAAATTGCTCGATGTCCTATTCTATTTTCCCATTAAAAAATGGAATTCATTTGCAAAATTCATTAAAATTAATTTATTAATAATGTAAAAGTAGATTTTTGCATCACATGATGACTCACCTGCAAGCTATAGGAAGTTCAGTGGCTCCACTAGTCAATATTATCGCTGCGATTCTTTGGAAAGGCTTTGTTAGATTTTCTAAAGGATCAACTTCATTTAAATCTTTGAACAATCTAATTACAGATAATAAAATAATGACACTATAGCAAGTAAGATGCAAAGAAATTGTTAATCCATCAAATCAATTTGCCGTTCATGGAAGTAATCATAAACTAATTGAACTTACTCTTGAGCCGCTTGCATAACACTGTCAATAGTCTCAATCTCATTAAAATTCACTAAAGAGTCAAATCGGCTTCTTATAGGTCCGCTACTCTCTAAAATTTTAATTGTTTTTAATCATTGCAAGAAAAAGAATAGATTAGATATTGAATAACCTCAATTTTTAATTCTAGTTTTACAAACATAAATCTTTGAGAGTAAAACTAAAGAAATTGTTCATTGAGACTTTTAATTACTTTTCAAATCAGACGTTATATTATTCATGTTAGTATATTTAGTTTTTACCTGTAATTATGAGCATAGGCCTAATTCGACTTAGTATGGGAATTAATTCATGCTCAGGATAATAAGGCTCCAAAGCAAGATATGCACAACCCAACTACAATCAACAAAATCTCCATCAATAAAATGACTTTTACCAAACTTTAATAACTAATTGCTGCCAGAATTTAATTTAAAGACAATAATTGTTTTTTGAGTGATTAATAATTATTATTTACCTTAATAATGGCTAGAATAAGAATAATGATATTTTCATGAGGATTCAAACAAAAGGCAACGACTAAGTCATTATCCGGATTAGAGGACGTCCAAAATCCCAGTCGAGAGCGTAAAACTTTAGCTAATCTTGTAGAAATATCATCCAAAGTTTCGAAAGTATATTTGACGCCATCTTCACTGATAAGAGCAGGACTGGTACGAGCAATCTCCCCTTTAAACACAAAAGTACTAACAATTTAAACATTTGCCATTACTCATTACTTACCTACACAAAGAAAATTGAAACTAATTACCTATGTTCATCATTCACTGAACACTACGAAGGGTCTCTTACCTTTGTTAAGTAGGCTGCTGAAGTAATCTGTTATGGTTACATTTTCGATGAGTGGGAACTTTTTTCCGTGCACGATACTCCGATTGCATGCTAAAAACTCAATGGAGTTGCATTTCAAAGCGGTCATATTGAATTACATGAAATATCTTCATTTTTCATAACCAATCGACTAAATGGACTAAAATACTTAATTGTCGAAGATATTCTTTCATACTCATTGAATATCATGTAGAAGGAACTCCTTAGTAACATAACGTACATGGTTGGCCAGTATGTTTTGAATTTCAGTTGCAGCAACGTCGTAATGACAAAAAATCAACTAAAATCTTCGCCAGACTAGCTACAGATATGAAATGCACAAAAATGAATAAGGTGCCTAAGGAAATAGACAATAAATGATTAATTGAAATCACTTTTGTTCTTGATCTTTAATTACAATACGAAATACATAATCTATAAAACAATTTTGTTAAGTAGTAAGTAGATGATTTTATAGTGGTTTATGCTAAATGCATTTTGTATATCCGATAGTTAAATATCCTGGTTGCGTATACAGTAGACCTTCATTTCCACCTCAGGCATTCGATTTCTATTGAACACAAATATTAACCTATATGAAGGTTTTTATTATTTACGGCAGATTTAGACTTTTCTAAAAATCTATCCAGCAATTCTTGGTTTACTACGGATGTGATGGAAGAAAGGGAGCTAATAGCTTCAGGAGTCTTTATGTGAAAGAAACAAGCCGTTCCTACGACACTGTCAGGGGCCAATCTGTTCCAATATTAAATTCATCAAATAAATATCAGTACGAAAAATATTCGTGTACATCTATTTGTACAAAAAATTCACTTATGTAGGTACAGCATAAAAACAAAATGTAAGAATGAAATGGGATCTATAGGAAGGATATTTACTTAAAAGGTCTGCTCATATCCAATTCTGTGTATTCGTTGATGGGGAAAATATCTATCAATTGGTAGCCAAAAACGTTCATTCGTATTTTCTAAACAGAAAAACAAATTTTTTATTAGTACTTATACAGTGATAATAGCAGGCATATTTAATTACATTGATGTACGTTGATTGAAAAAAAATATAATGGAAAATGTGCGATTTACCTGAGACAAAGAACTAAAAGAAACTGAAAATACGCAGCTATAATTTAATTTGGCCAGTCTTATAATTTCTGATTCCATTTGAGTTACGACTTTCAGGTTTTCAACAGGACTGAGAATTTTACTTGTGGCTATCCACTGGTTTTCCAAGCATTCATGTTTTCTTTTGGGTATTATATCCAGACAAACTCCTTTCACTTCGTGAACGAATTCCACCATATGAATCAAAGCTCCTTCCGCTTTTGAGCTGTCCATGATCTAAATACAAATTAATACATACTTCATCAAATCGACTATTTATATTGGCTCATGAATTAAAACTTCAAAATGTATATTGTGAGTAATTATTTACAAACCGTGAAGAAATCAATGTTGAGACAAACCCCAACAATTTTCTTGTCTTGTTTTCGACGTACAATAAAAGAAACACCTTGATCTTCAAAAATCTTCCAGTTTTCCGAAAAAAACTTTAAGAATTGCTTGTAAGTGACTAAATTGTAATGTTGCAAATATCCTTTTTCTGCATAGCATCTGGATATTAATCTAAAATGCAATAAATATTTCCCAAGTTCACACATAACTCTTAAATCTGAGAGAAATCTTGCAATTTTAACACTTCCATGTTATTTTATCAGGATAAGACAGAACTAATTAGCATTTTGGATTTTACTTACTGAACAGCAGCGTGCTTATGTTTTGGGGAAAGACTATTGATAACGTAATTATCTCGAACATCGACGAAATAGTATGCAGCACTGATTTCATGATCCTTTCCACGCTCCTTTCGTTTTGTGACCATCACATTAACTATGTCTGTGACGGTTTTACAACTCAGAAATTCCATTAGTGTTACGGGATAACCGTTTCGATGAAGGTGGAGAATAACAGTGAGAGCGTTTAAAGATGTTCCACCGATTTCAAAGAAACTTAATTCCAAATTGTTGACGGAAAGATTGATAGAAATATTGGCGTATTTGAACATAGCCCCTAACAATTCCTTTTTGGCAGCATAAGTCTCACTGCTGCTTGGATTCGAATATATTCCCTCACTTAATTCTAAAGCAGTGAAATCTACAAAATAAATCCCACCAATTTAATGTTAATTAAATGTAAATTACTTTGAATTGCAATTATAAGTTCTTTGTTTGGTGAGTACTTGGCTCGCGGTCTCGTTCATATTGAGGAAGTAGTCTTTGGGGAGAAGGACGTCCGGAAGTTGTTCGTGGGATTTCATCGACAAACTTGAATTCATCCGGGACAGCAAACTCCGGCAGAATGTCTCTAACTATTGCATCTATTTTCACTTCATTTGGCACATCTTCATCTTTCAACCCCGGTTTCAACACCACGAATGCAATTAACTCTTGGTCATAATTTCCTAACAGAAAAAAACGAAATAATCAATTAGGTTTTATTGTGAGTTGCAATTGATATGATTTGATTTACCCTCGTGATAAAGCAAAACATAAGCGTCTTGAGTAAACGGCAATTGAAGAAGAACATGGTTTACTTCCTGCAGAGAGAACATATGGCCTTTGTGTTTCACCATTCCGTCGCACCGTCCTTCCACTTCAAAACGAAAATTGTCAACCATTTATTTTCATTGGATTTTTCCACTAAGAACAATAACACGAGAAATATGAATCGAGTTCATTTCATACCGTATAATCGACGGGCTTTATTTTTTTCGTCTACACAAATCCTTCCATATTCCCCGGAATGGAAAACAGTTTTGAATGTGTCTTTTTTGATATGCTGGTGATTATGTTGAAACAATTGATATTTATCGGCAAGAGAAGCGTAATTTACATAACCTAAAGCAACGCTATAGCCGCTGCAACAAATTTCGCCTTGGCTTCCATCGTCTACAATTTGGTCATGAGCTCCCAAAGTGTAAATACGACTGTTGTCAACTAATCGGCCTAAACTCAATCGTCCGAGGATTAATTTCGAGTCAAATTCTCTTACAGATCTGAATTTATCGTAAACTAATTCACCGGTAGATTCTGCAGCGCCGTTACTGTTCACCAAATGTACTCCATCTTTAAAAACTTTGAAAAACCAAACCACCTAATAAATACAAACATTAAGGTCAACTTTGAGTCTTTAACAAAACTTCTTCAAAAATGTAAAAAGTAATTAGAAAATATGTTTTATGTAAGTGTGCAGCTGATTTATTACATCGGGTCTGCTAAGAAATCCACCACGGGAAATTACAATTTTTAAATTATGCAGAGCTTTCCTTGTTTGTGCTCTTCCCAGCGCGTCTACAGCCATAAGGAAGTAATGCAAATGGTGATTGTAAATGGAAATCCTAGTAACGTTTCTGGACGCCAACATCTCTGAAAAATATATAATTGATTGCAGGAATAATTTTGTGAAAGATTTTCCAGATTTTTGTGAAAGTAAATTTTATTTTTACCAGTAAAAATGTTCATATTGGATAAATCAGCTCTTTTGAAAATGGTGAGAGTGCATCCGTTAAGCAAAGCTGTGAAAACCTGGATTGTGCTGTCAATCGTTCCAACGGGATAAGTCAAAGTACATACATCCTTCGATTTTAACTTGAGACACCTCCAGTCCCATGCTATACGGTTCATAAGGTTTCTTTGGGAAATGCGGACTCCTATAGGTTCTTTTTCGAAACCTTCTGTTTGTATAATTACAACCGGTTTCTCTAAAGATTTCAAATCCTGTTTAGATGTATCATCTAACAACAAATTTTCTTCCAGGTCGCTGCGATGTTCTTTAATATTCGTAGTTAATTTGCTAGCAAGTTCCATATCGAACCATAAGTTTTCAACTGTGAGCAATTCACAGATATCTTCAAACTTTTCCGGCCCAAATTTATTCGATATTGATCCATTTTCATCCACTATTAGCAACATAGGTTGAAACGCCTCAAGAATCTGAAATAGAATTTCATTTGTGGTTTAAAGTAATTTATGGGAAAGTAAAGTACATATACAAAATACATGGATTATTTTTTTTACCGACAGAAGAAGGTGTTCTGGATAATCAGGATCCAAAGGTAAATACGCTGCCCCTGTTTTCAGAATTGCAAATAGAGTCGCCACGAATTTATCAGAGGCTGAAATGCACACGGCGATAAGCAAATCTGAATCTGGATTTTTGCAAGATTTATAGCCAACTCGATCTCGTATATTTCTTGCCAAGGCCGTGGAAAATATGTCCAACTAGAATCAAACGTTAAAAGTTAAATTAAAAATGCCAATCCTTTAATTATATTTAGAAAACTGTTTTAAACCGGTAACATAAAGAATACTCGCTAAAAAGGGAGGTTAAAATAGAATACCTATGTTATTATATAAATGGGATAACTGAACATAATATCATCATGAGCGTACCCAGGATTAAGTGTTAAATAGGGGTCATTAAGAGAGTCGGAGAGGGAAGATTGATATAGAAATACGCACTAAAGTACAAAAAAGCAAAGGCCCAAAACAATCTGAAATGATGGCTTATTTGGTCGCAACGCAAACCTTTTTATATAATGATAAATAAAATATGACATTTAAACATTAGTGGGATCAAGGGCGTATCTCGGGGACTCACAGGGTTCTCTGGCACCCTCCCCCACACCGCTCAAAAAATAGGTTATTTCCTACAAATCGATTTTTGTGACCCTCCCCCCCAACTATTTGCGACCCTCCCCCCCAACTATTTGTGACCCTCCCAAATGGCAATTCTAGTTACGCGCCTGTTGGGTATTACAACAAAAAATAATATGATTGCAATAATAATAATAATTATAATAATTAAAAAATTAAATCTATTACATAAACGATTCATTTCGTTTATGCTGCTAAAAGTAGTTTAAGTTGACAGATAAATTAATTCGTATACAGATATTCGCAGCTTTGACTAAATATTCTTTCTCAGTCGACCATTTACTAAAAACAAAAAAAACGATGAGTATTCATCATTAAATCACTTTTAATCTGTTCATTATTCATTATTTTTCTTCCCTGTGAATTTTTCACCTACCAATAAACTTCAAGATCGGCAAAGTTCATAAATATAAATTTTGTTTGCTTAATTTAAGCAGATATACAAGATACAAGTACCTGATTGAATGTTAAAGTTTGAAAGTCGCCATATTGAATTGCGGCCTTGCGTCCATTTATTCTTTTGCGCTTTAGACTTTCTTCAAACATTTGTGGAATAGATTTGTTTAGAAAATTGGCTAGGTCCACATCTTGGCCAGTTAACACCCCGTCGTCAACATTCGTATTTCCACAACAATTCATGTCGTTTTATTCCAAAGATTTTTCTATTCTAAACTCAAAGGCTCAAACTATTATAGTGCAAATTATTACATCGGGTAGTCGGGTTCCAATGAAATCGAAACTTCCAATTCCAATCTTGTTCGAGGTTCGCTGTTGATATCAAAAAGGAATGCTAAATGGACATCAAAAATAATAATTAATTATTAACAATAACAGTTATGGAAACCGAACTAATAACAATTTTATTAGAATCTGCTTGGCAAACGTTGAAGTGTTTCTGTTTCTGCCAACATCTTTATAGCCACATTGGTAATTAAAATTATACATTAATTCATCAACAAAATTTATTAATTATTATTTAATATTTCACAACACCTAACATACGTTCTTATTGTGTATCTTGGCCTTGACCAACGTGAATACAGTCACTTCATCCCCCCTTTACCCGAGGATAGAGGGATGAAGTGACTGTATTCACGTTGGCCTTGACAGATTGTTAACTACGGTTCTTTTAAATAAAAATATTATAATAGTGTATTTAAAAAATTGACTCTACTAACTAATGGAATTAGTATATTTCAATGCACATACATATTCTTTGTTTATTTTATAAAAATTCTTTAAATATAAGTGTGTAGAAAAAAGATTTTATATAATGGATTACACAATTTTATTTTAGAGTTTTTTCATCATGAATTTACACTCCAGCCAATCAGGTGCATTTGCGTAAGGTTGACTATTATCTTCCGCAGTAAACATATTCGCTTGACAAGTCTTCACCAAAGTAAATCCTAAATCTTGTTCACAAATTCCCTTCAGAATGCAAAATAAATTATTAATAATATGACAGGTTATTTTAATTACTATTTAATGAATTTCGGAAATTAAAGCTTTAAAAATTTATTACTGCTTCCAACTTGAGAAATATTCACTTACGGCGACATAAAAATCCAGCACTGAAATCAGAACTGTGTTGAAGTTGTTGTTTTTTGCTACAATAATGGCTTCGGTTATCATTTTCTTAGTAATTTGGTGCAGTCCTTCGAAAGTAAACAGATTGTTCAAAACTCCAAAGTGAACAATTTGATATGGTTTCTCTTCTTTGATATTTTTATTTTTCCCTTTCCCTTTATTCGTATTAACTGCTTGTTTAGTACTGTTTTGCTGTTTAGTACTGTTTAGTACTGTTTGCTGCCTGAAAATAAAAGGTACATAATTATCTGATCCAAAGTCCAAAAGTACAAAAAATAAATATTCACGATTTCTATTCATCTAAAGATAAAAATGTTTCCTTCCATGAATAACCTACATAATGTACGGTTCTTCTAAGAAATTTTGCAGTTCGACTTTATAATTGATTGGTGTGGACAATTTGCGTAGATTTTTCCGATTTTTCCTATCTACGCAAAGAATTCCTCCAACAATTTTCTTGTCTTGTAGTCGTCTCAGCGTTAAACTATAAGTGATAAGTATAACAAATTAGTTTCTAGGCATAACATTTTATCCTGTAAAACCGGACATTTTTATTTACTCATAAATAAACATTGTATTGTAGGTACAAGATATACCTCAGAGGTTGTTCCACAAATTGTGACCATTGTTTAAGTAGAAGTTTTTCTATTAATTTGGGAGTCATTGAGCTGTAATATTCCAGTTCGTCTTTCATTGTGAAACTATGGCTCAAAACGGCAATAATATCATCCTTGTGTTCCTTTGTCATTTCTTCCAATTGATAATTATCCAATACACTCAAACCGAAAATATCCAACTCGACAACACCTCGAGCAGCTCTTTTTTCAACCATTTTTAAAATTATCTCCATCAGGCTTTTGGAATGAATGAATTCATCTATCGTGATAGGATATCGATTTTTGTGGAGCTAAAACAAGTATTTTAAGAAAAACAATTATAATGAAGGTGTTGAGGATGAATCTGTAACAAGTAAACTCTTTTAACCTCACGAATGATCATGACACTTTTAAAATTGGATCCTCCGAAAGCCCTGAAAGAACTTGATAATTTCACAACCATTAATTTTAAAGGAACAGACATTAAATTGGCGATTATCAGCAATAGAACTTGAGCAGCTTGCATTTCTTCTACAGATTTCAAATTAAGATTTTTCAAATGCTTCCCATCTTTCCCTAAAAAATTAAAACATTCCATTATAAAATTGCAATCACCTAAAAATTTGCACCTGATTTTATTATTAGTTAATTTAAATAAGGCAAATTATTTTTCTCACGTTTGGCTCTTTCATTTTCATATAAAGTAAGTAAGGTCTTCTTGTTCACTTGTCTGGTAACTTCATTGGAACCCCTCTCGAGAGGAAGTTTTTCCCCTTCTACTAAAATCAAGTCCGGCATAGCAAACGGTGGTAATTTTGATGCAAGAGTTTCTCGAACTTTTGACATGTCTGCCGGATGTTTCAAACAGCAGAACAGAATCAACGACTACATCAATATAAAATTATCACTGTTAGTCTAATTGTTTATCTACAAAAATTAAAAACCTGCCAGAAAAAGTTATTACCTGTGTGTCATTTCCTACTTGATAAAACATTACATGGAAATCAGTGACCCAATCTTTCAATACTTTCACATGAGATGCAATTTGTTCAAGACTAAAGAAGTGTTCTTCAAGATGAATATTTTTTTCTGAGCTTGAATCAAACACAAGTCTCTTTTCTCCGTCTTTACTCTGCACGATTCTGCCGAAGTCTCCAGTACTTAATAGAAACTTGAATTCTGCAGAGATGTAGAATTTTAACATGAAATGAAATTCTGAAAAATTGTCCAATTGTGTAATAATATCAAAGTAAACTAATAATTCGAAAATATCAATTTAACCTTCAGATTTACTAAAGGGATTTTTTGATAAATTGGGTGGGGGTGCTTCAGATCGGCCGTACTGTTCACTCAGCTCTTCACCACTTATACAAATTTCTCCTGTAAGAAATTTTTTCTATACATTCTACGACATTTTCAATAAAGTTGATTTCAAATTTTTAGGATTACTTATAGATATTATTACCTACTACTCCATTCTTAACAAGAGTCATTGTCGGGCTGACAATATACAATTTCATGTTCATAATAGGTTGCCCCACAGGGAGATTATTGAAATAGTCCAATTTTTCTACCGTTTCTAAAGAATCGTACACTTGAAAAGCTACTGCAGATAAATCTTCATCCTGACCTGCAAGCAAGCCCACAATGCTTCATTTTCATATACAAGACATAAAACATGAATTAAATAAATAAATAAATTTTCTCAACGAATAATTACATACCATATACTGACACGAGCTTTTTGTTTGGTTTCACATACTGAAAAAACATTTTGGCCAATTCCACGTTAATAGAATCTCCAACACAAATGTAATACTTGACTGAAGACAATAATGAATTTCCATTTTGTAGACCTAATATTTCCATTGTCCACAACATATTCAGTAGAAATCTCGGCCAAATGACCAATCTTCTTACATTATAACTCTAAATCAATATTCACAGAAATATTTAATACATTGATACATAAAATTGCCACTACATTAACAAAATATTATTATTACGGACTTTAATTTTGTCCATCAAGGCGGTAGGGTGTGTTATGATTTCAGGAGGTAAAATGACAAGTGTGCTTCCAGAAAATAAAGTCGAAAATATTTCTTTCACCGCCTCAACACATTCTGGAGCCATAGAAAATAAACTTAAAACAGTCTCCCCTTTTTCATGTAGAAATTCCATATGTGTCCATAATACCAAGTTAAATATGGAATGACTTTGATAACGAACTCCTGTAAAGTAGTCATTAAAATGTGTATACTTTTACAAACCCTATACAAATATTATTAGTCTTACTATTTAATTTATCAATCATTATTTAATATTTAATTAATTCTACCTGTGTAAATGCCTGAACTATTAGTGCTCGGAATGATTACAACAGTCCTGTCTTTGGCTTTAGGATATTTAGGATTTTTAGCACCTAAAACAGCTACGGGTGGAATTTTGGAGTATCCTTCAGCGTATAATGAAGTTGCGAGATCCTCAACAGTGAGAATTAAGCCACCGCCTCCAAACAATTTCATCTGGTCGAATTTGTGAACTGTGGATGCATCCTCTGATGAAATTATTGTTAGAACAGGCTGAGCTTCATTCCAAAGATTAAATATCAATTCTGGAAATTATGAAAAATATTTGTATCGAAATTAAATGTGAACTAATGTAAATGTTTTGTCAAATAACGCCTTTTTCCGAAATACGTGGGGCTGACACCCCTTGAGCCTATACGTTGATACGCCCTTGTACATGACCTACACAATTTTACAGCTACATAATATTGTGAGAACAAGAAGAAGAATTACCTTCAGAATATTTTGAATTGA
>JABASD010003408.1:0-20297 GCA_019776165.1 Pogonognathellus flavescens
TAAAACTGAATCAAAATTGGCGCAACATAATGTTGGAATCGACCTTAATTAAAGTGTACATCATGAAAATGTCTATGACAACTAAAAAGTGGCACTTTTAGTTGCAGCGTTTTCAATTACCGAAGGGTGAATGTATACTTAATTTGGTCAGATTTAAAACTGAAGCTGTATAAAGTATTTCAATGAGTACGGAGACTGCTAGCTAATTTCCTCTTTTGCGTGTAAGTACTTTTAAGTAAATAAATCCTATACACAAAATAAAGCATTGTATGTATTTTAGCTACGCTTCTGTGAAATTTTGGAATAAATTTGAGTGAAATATTACTAGTGTAAGAGAATTAAATGTACTAAGTAAATGCGTGTTGTTTCTCATGAATTTTGCTTAATGTTTGCCTCGCAAAAGTCTCTTTTGTATTTGAGTTACTTATAAATAGTCTCAGTTTATTATGTAAGCGACTCAAGTACAAAAGAGATAAATAGTATGTCTGTGTAAGTATACATAGATGCACTGCAGTTGAGACAAGAAGAGTAACAGTGGGTAATAGTAATAAGTATGTAATGTTAGCCGCTGTAAGTCAACTAATGGTAAGTAAGTGCACTTGAAAAGATTTAGCTTTTTTCAGCCTAATTTATTTTCTCACTCATGACAAGATAACGTAGCCAACCCACAAACTGTAAACTAATGACATTTCTTTTTAAACTTTCCTTTGTTTGTAAAAATGCACTTGTAATACTTTATTCAACTGTTACAATTTTCAGATTTGTAAAAATATGCGTTTGAGGTTTGAGTTCCAACGTGTAATTTTATTTTGTGTGAGACAATTTTACATTAACGTAAGCATGTAGATACTCTGGGTCTACATATTTCGTGGTATAACTATGACAGTAAAACTTAAAGGGAAAAATATGGTATAGAGAAAATAATATTTAGGTAATTGTGGAATGCTATATGATGTATAAAGTGATTGAGAAAGCTGATTGTGGCTTGGGTAGTACACGGAAGAGTTATGGATGGTTATTTGTCGTTTTTAGTTGGGGAAGTTTGTATAGAGAGTTTTATCTTTTGGCTACTTAGTCTTCGGGATGGGAATGGAATGAGTGAAGACGAATGTGTTGGAGGGAAAGTGGAGACAAGGGAAAATCCAATCTCCATCCAATTCATCCGCCCATCCATCTGAATCTGATCCATCACTCGACTCGACCAAAACACTGCACACTCCACAGCCAAAGCTAAGAGAATAGGGAAAGATGTGTAAATCTGTAGATCTGTAGTAGAATTAGTTGTAATAGAAGTGGCAGTGGGAGAAGTAGCAGCGTTTGTAGCAAAAGAGAAAAGAGGTGCTTTGAGATGTTCTTTAGTCTTTAGGTAAGTTGGGAAGTTGGCGGATGAGGAAAGACGCAAATCGGAATTCTTTATTTGACTTGACGATGTTCTCTGTGTGAAGAGACAACAGACAACTCTTCACGCTCTTTTCTTGTGTGGCAGGACCAGTAGGCCTCTATAACCTGCCTCTCTCTCTCTCTTGCCCATTCCTTTGTCTCTTTCATCTTTTCAACGCTTTTATCTTTACTTTTTGTCTACATCATCAAATCATCATACAATACACAAATACATCTCATCTGATGCTATCAAACAATTCCTTCCCCTCCACTAATGTCGATTACAAAGAAAATGCAACGTTAATTTTTGTAGATACATAGAAATCACAAAATATAATAAAAAAATTCTGTTACGCAACCAATTCATTAATGCATTTATTTAGACTATAATAGTTATGACTAGCTTATCTGCAGGGTTGGAATTAAAATTTATTGCAGGATTAGTATTTATTGTGTAAATTAGTGTAATTATACATTGCCTGTATATTTGTAGTTTTTATCTCCAATAGTACTTATTTTCCCTTAGTTTAAACAAATCATGCAGATATAGTAATAATATTTGTATGACCATGTCACGGCTATGTACATATTTATTTCTTTGGGTTTCATAGCTAACGCTAACTTGTAGAGAAAGAAACATTGAACAATTCTGGGAATAATAATTGCTGCATTATGAATAATATTACTGTACCCCCTGCTGAAATTCAATTTGTTTGTGTACATTCACGTATAGGCATATCTCATTAATTTTTGGTAATCTATACTAATCGAGAATAAAAAGAAAGTTAGAAAAGTAAGTTGCCTTGTCCATTCATGAGAATTTCTGCAATGCATTAAATATTAACTATACATATGACGCTACTATAAATATTGTCATTCATTAACTGCCCTATATGTCATTTACAGGAATTTTTCTTATATTTTATACTAGTCATTGTAAGAAGATTACTTATTTTTTGCCTGCTGAAAATGTCCTCGCTATTATTACTTTTTTGCCATTATTTATGACACAACACATAAACGAAGGAATGTGTTCTTAGTATTCTAAACAATATTAATATTATTATACTATTCAAGGCAATTCGGTTAAATTATTAAATAAATAATACCTACCTAAGTATATGTAATAATGGAAAACTTATGGATCCAAGTATAAGAATAGTATTTTGCCAAAAATGAGAGCATAAAATTACTTTTGAAGCTCAGCTTCTCAATCAACAAATTGTAGTTCATTACTCTGTGTCTACGCCCGAACTTGTTTTGTTGCGAATAAAACACTTAATATAGGTACATACCTTGCCCTAACTAGTAAAAGCAAATATTGCTTACAAAATTGTGCAGAGAATGCAATAATATTTGTGATCACACAGCAAGCTGCAAACTGACTGATATAGTAATCCTGAGCTGAGTTTCTAATACAATATGATAATAATGTGATCATAATAATGAATGTTACAAATACATTGAGTTGAAGGAGGAGATTGAGAACAACCGTTGTACATTGAAAAGCTATAGGAACTAGAACTAGAGAGAGAGAGATGGAAGATGGAATGTTATGTCATGCGAAAATACATTCCACATCATTAATTAAATTACATCTTTGTACCTCTTACGTTCTATTTTCTTCTTCATACACATTATACATTCCACAACCATTATAATTATCTAACGGATAGATTTACACCAACAACCTACTCTAGAATTGCAAATCCATATCATAAATAACCAGATATATAAAATAACTATATATTTACACATATATACCAATTCACAGTATATAAATGTACAGACCCCAATACAGATTATGTTATCCTAACGACTAGAAATCCCCCGAAAATCTTATATTATTGCACAATGGACAATATTCTATTACGATTTTATATGCACCTCCATATAATACTACTATAGTACACACTATACCTATGGTAAATATTCTTAATTGATAATTATAATGAAATGAATGTAGCCTACGTAAGTAAGAGTTACGACACATTTACAATGTAACTGTAATAAATGAACATTACTATAAGAATGAGAACCTTGAATAATATATGGAATAAATACTCATATATTTTAGTATAGGTATACTTAGGAAAATGATCTATTGTAAATGTGATGCTGTGTGTAGGTACTTTATTATTATTACTCCTAGAAGCAACCAATAATGTTATTTAGCTTGGTTATTGCTCAACTTTAGCCTTCCATCATTGGGTTGTGCTCCCTTATAGCATCTAGCCCTTATGTACACATTACACATCTCTAGCCATCTCTAAGCTATATGTACACAAATTATCATCCGTATAACATAGTAGGTACATGTATTAGTATTAGGAGGCTATAGCAGGAAATTTAGTTTATTCTCATCTCGTAGTGCATTATAATATTATGCTTAGTTTTTACTTTGGATTGGATCTCTCCCAACACACACACAACATGTACCGACGAGTCTGTTGTGTTGTAAAGGTCGTCTCTAGCAGAATGAAGTAGCTTGGAGTAGATTTCCACACAAAATGAATATCAAATACCTTCACTACTCGTGCATTATCGTTTGTAGTGGTAGTACCAGTAGTCTCGTGTTGGTATTTGTAGTGGAGGATTCTATTCTCTTTTACTGGTAGTCTGACTTAGCAATAGCAACACAACACAACACATCATCTCTTCGTATCATATCCTATTTCCCGTTAGTCTAACAGATAATCTCCAGTCCCACCATGCAACCAACATCTCTCTCTCTCTCTCTCTCTCTCTGCCACATAATTCTATCTGCATGTAGAATGACGCTAAAATAATCAGTTATCTCCACAACATACTCGTATTATACACATAGACACGTAACTCTCCACTCTTCCTCTCTCTAACTCTCTCCTCCTGTGTACTGTGCATAGTTTAATAAACAAAATCTCTATATATTCCTCTCAACTATTACTTTACGTTCTATTTCACTTTCCCCGTTAATATATAAGAAGAATGGATAAACAAAGTACCTGCACTCTAATAGAATCACCGTCGTTTCTGAAATTCTAATGCAGGGTATAGTCATCGTATAGTATGGTGTTTTTAGTTTCACAGTTCCAGTACTATATACTACACTGTTACTTATAATTTTAATACTATTTGTGTAGGATGTAGGTATAGTGGTGGTTCCCTTGTCATTTTATTAATGCATAAATCCTCAAGCTGAAAATTATGTCCACGTTCAACTTTTGTATATAGTAGAGTCGGCAGGATTTATATTCATCTTATAACAAGTGGCATGACATAAACTTACTTAGGCATTTTAGAGTGCTATATTATATGCAATAAATACGTATAGGACACTTTCCTGTGTGTATAAAATTTATTTATGCTAAAGACACATACCAATATTAATCTGTAGTGGCTTATCTCCGCATGCGACGACGAGTTCCACACAACTTTCCTTCCAGTTCTACGTTATATGAATCTAAATAAGTTCACAGTCATCCATACACAAGTACTACACCACTATGGGCACTTCAACAGAGGGAAGGCAGGACATTCACAGTAAAGATAAGTATATATAGTATTAGTATATAAGATTAGGATTTTAGGGCGGCGTATCTTGTCCAACAGATCTTGTGGCTTGGCGGAAGATGATATCGTTATTCAATTGCATTTGTAATGCTTTCACTTTAATACTTACAGCTAGTACTATTGCCATTTCGTAGAAATCATATACGAGGAAACTGCTATGTGAATGTAGAAACACTTCACGTGAAATGAACAGAATGCGTTTTGTAGGTACAATTCATGCCTTCTGCGAAATATCAACATGTCGAGATAAACTCTAACGAGAGCAGACTGCAGAAATGGCTTCTGTTTAAATTCTACTGCAGTTTTCGATAAAACGGAAATTGTTCACCATATTTCGAAAAGAATTATTGGTTTGTAATTTTATACATATATAAGGAAGTACCTATACGCAGTTAAGCTATATAAGTAATTTTTTTACAGTTGTGGTCATATCTCTTGGTAATGTTAAACTATAAACATTTTTGTAAACTTTTTCGGAAAGAAAGAACATTAAGACTACTACTATAATATAATAAACATTATTCAGTGCATGTTGTATACACGAAGTAATGTGATTTTAAACAGAGAGAATACGCAAACAATATTCTTTTTATGTTATGTATTCTCGTACGTACGTTGTCTATATTTAATATGTTTACCGTAGTTAATGTACCTTGAGTACTTCTACCACATTGTGTAGAGTATGTCATACAGAGTGATCCTTTGTGCTCTTTAATAGGTTACGGTTATGTGCCTTTATGTTTACACACAATGAATAATGTATGATAATAATATTATAAGGTTAGGAAAATTTAAAAAGAGAAATTCCATGGGACTTCTTCATCTTTACACGTACAATGTAGACTTTTCCTATAATATATAAAAGTACACAGAGATAAAAAGGTACATATTTTATACCTCCGCGTGCACGTTGTACAGTTGGATGATGAAAATCACGAAGAGAGTGACAGAAGGATGAGTCGACAAGGAATGGGACAGAGCACGTAAAACATGAGTGAATGTCTTGTCGCCATTAGTGCTGCATGATTTCATGATTTGATTTTACCAGCAAAGTGCTACTACTACTACTACCAGAACCAAGACCGTGGAAATTTCCACTATAGTGCAAATCCATGTGTGTGTGGGTTGAAATAACATTTAGTTACTGCACTTCATTGCATACCACATTACATACATTATGCGAAACTTTATCTATGCTGGAACAGATTTCTCTCTGTGTAATGTTGGCGTGACAAGAGTAATTCTACACAGTCAGTGTGTGAGCGTCTACTAAAAGAACCATGAATGAGCATGTGACTATTGTCCTCATTATTATGCAAAAGTGACAATGACATCGACTCAATTTACAAGCTTAGTTCTAAATCAAAATTTCGCTGTTGTGTAATAATGTGTCATCAATATGCACGCATACTTTCCCTCTGTACTAAATAATACACACTATAATCATACCACTGCAATTTCATTTACGTTGCTTTGTTTGGTTTGTCATCCAATTTGCGTTTTTGCATACC
This sequence comes from Pogonognathellus flavescens, assembly GCA_019776165.1. Taxonomy (NCBI): domain Eukaryota; kingdom Metazoa; phylum Arthropoda; class Collembola; order Entomobryomorpha; family Tomoceridae; genus Pogonognathellus; species Pogonognathellus flavescens. Next base: position 6,444 of record JABASD010003408.1, read on the forward strand.
AGAATTTTCCTTGCGGATTTTTCTTCTGTTAAGCTTAGGAATTTTAATTGGGGTGAGCATAGAATTTATTAATTTAAAAATATATCCATCCCATCATCTGTATATGTATATAATATGTCTGGATAGGTATAGTATATAATATATTATAGTTATACATGGTTAGTTCATAGAATTTACTTAATGTAAAAAATGTGTGTGTGTATCCCATATAAAACATTTCTAATATAAAGTGTCTGGGTAGGTATATCTATATAATAATTAACCTGGGATATATAATATATAGTTGTTATACATTGTTAGTTATTATTTACTACTATAGTATAGTGCTATATAGTATTATAATTTGGTACATAAATGTCTTTGACTAGGACAGTTCGTTATGTGACTAGTGCTAATATTATTAGACAGTGTAGTCGTCTGTAGGGTTGACTTTGAAACTCTGAAGCAAGTCAAAGTCAAGTCGGGCCGAGTCATTGTGTCAAATAATGTTGATGGGATGATTTGGAGAAACATGACACGACACACAACACGAGTGTGTACCTTCACTTGACTTTCTCTCTCTCTGTCACTTTAAACGAGGCTATAGTATAATAATGTAAGAATGGAGTTAAAATATAGATATGAGTGCATATTATATATAGCGGTGTATGTATATGGATGTACTATAAATATGTGATAATATGAAGTCAAGAGTTGTCTAGTTTCTGTGTGTGTGTACTTAAGAGGTATTTGATGAAGAAGGCGACGAGAAGAAGGGATGGGTTGGAAACGAAGTAGCTTTGCGTGTAGTGACGGCGGTGGTGGTGGAGAAATGAGATGAGCAAAGAAAAGTAAACAAAGTTTCGTGGTCTCGTTTGTTTTGGATTGGTCTGGTCGAGTGTAAGTTACCAACCACAGTAGACACTACCACATAGCATAACACAAGGGAGATGATGAGATGACGCTAAAGCAAAAGGAAAACGAGAAGACTGTACACACACAAACACACAGAGATGCTTTTCTACAAGAATCCTTCCAGCATATTATAACATAATATATATTTTATGAACTAAGTACACACTTTGTGCAACCTAAGAAGAACAGGCACTTAGGTACTACTAGGTACACACTTTTATATATTTAATATATTTGTGTCTCACGTTATAATATAGTAGGGGACTGTATTTTATATTATAATATGCGGCTCTTTTAGCGTATGTGTCTTCACCGGAGATTGAATTGTGGTTAGAACGTTTGCGTGCGTTGTACTTCAATGATCTACGCTTCCCTTTTGTATTTACTTCCATTACATGCTGACTGACTTACCTATAGGTACCTGTGACATACAAATATTTACAGTAGCATAATATAATACATACCAGTTGACTATTAGTAGCGCATAGATGAACATAGCAAAGTAATTTTAAGACTGGAAACTTGCACACACTGAGATTTCCATTCAAAAAATTGATTGGTTTAGCTTACAGGGTTAAAACTAATTTCAGGATTTTAAAAAATCATTTAACTTATACAGTAGAGAAAACAGAGATTGTAAATTTTTCCAGCTTCGGTGACATTTATTGTTGATAGGGAATCAACTTTTATATTTAATTTCATTATAAAGTAGATCTGCTGGAAATTGTCCATAAAAATTGTCTCATTCTAAATTTTGTGATCTACTTATTAAGTATCGAAAGATACTTTATAAAATTGCCTTGTGTATCTATCTGTCTATCCGCGCGATAACTTTAGAACGAATTAACATAAACCGTTCAAACTTTGTGTACGTGTCCGTATGGTCAATGGGAAGGTCAAGTTCGAAAATGGGGTCAATCGGTGACATAAGTCATTGACATTTGCATCAGTGCCGTAACATACACATGTGAGACACTGGTGCAAAACCAAAAAATGTTGGACCTTCATTCCATTGCAATAAAATTGTGTTTAAATTTAATATATTCGATTGTATTGGAAAAATATGACATTAATATGAACTTTCGATACTTTATTACATCCGTTTTGAATGGTTTATTATCTATTTATCTTGTTATATGGTATTTCTTCCCCAGAATCTACTAAAATATGCACATTTGCAGAGTATTGGAAAACTACCCTTTTTCGAAATGGAAATTTGCCATTTACGAAATGGAAAGTTTGTTTTTCAAAATGCAAAAAGTTCGACAGCTCCTGGATTTGAACCAAGGCTCCACAAGTAGGATTACTACTATCATTTCCACCTTTAGCCACTTGACCATCTTCCACATTCTCTGAGGGGCGGGAGAACTAACTTGATTTATACCTCAACCCCGCCACCCAAACGCAAAAGATAATTTCTATTTCTTTTGGGGAAAATCTAAAGAATGATTTCCTAGACCTCTAATTATTTCCATTTGCTTAGGGTAAACGTAAGTATTTTCCCTAGATAAAGGGAATTTACAACGAAGGAAGGAAAAACGTAATTTGCATTTGTCAAAATGGAAGTCGTACATTATAAATGGCATAAAAAATCCGTTTTCCACCAAAAAATGGAAATTACCTTTTCCGTTTGTTATTTTCCCATTGATGTTTCAGGGTGTTACTAACTCTAACAGTTAACTGTATCATGAAGTATGAAATGCAGGGACGAATGAAACACTGTCCATTTCTAAGTTAATATTTGTTGTAAAAATAAAAAAGTTTATTGGAATGTGCTAAGCCCATAATTTACAGAGGCAAGATTTGGCCAAGAAACAACCAGCACGTTTTTGAATTTTCCATTACCAGCATGTTTCAGTTCTATTTAAATGATATTTTTAGGATTTTTATGATTGCAAATTCCAGGACGCATAAACCTACCTGAATATGTACACAAGAAACGGTAAATATTAATAACTGACTTAAAAACATTGTTTTTCTGTGCAAGGAGTAATAAAATATATTGTGGCAGATGTTTGCATAAAATCCAGCCCTGTTTAAGGTATCCAATAGGGCTGTAAATTCTATCGAATTTTTGTGAACCCCATCCGCTGTTTTAATGTAGTTATTCCTAACCGCAACCCAGAAAAACCAAAATCAATTTAACCAAGCAGTAATTTCAGCTATAAATTTTTATAGTTAGACTTGCTCTTTGTTTCATTGTTTCACTAAATTGTGACGTTTTTAGTGCTTATTATGCTATTAAAGTGCTTAAATGCCGGCCTTTTTTAAGGTTTATCGTGCCTGCCTTTCCGGTCTTTAGTGATAACCAACTTAGCAGCAATTAAGAATTCTTTTAATGATGTGAACCTTAAAGCCAACATGCATTTTTAAACATAATATTTATACAACTGGAATTAAATTCATTGACAAATCTTAGTGATTTGTCACTTTACGAAATAAATTAGTATTAAACGTGAGAACATTATGATTAATTAGGTTTGTAGTTTCGTACTAAAATTGATGTTCAATTTTAAATTTTTACGGTTGATTGCCAGTGGATTTGAGATTGACATGTAACACACATTTATTCCACAGTCATGTTCTCATGACTATATCAATGTTATTACTTTTGCAAGTAGGTAAACAGTAAACACTAATTACAATTGTATTTACACAAGGATTGCTTTGCGTTGTATGTTAAGGAAGTTAATAACCTGAATTATGTGTTAGCTAATATACTGCATGACAATGTATACTTGGATAAAATTCACACGAACTAAAACAAAATAGTGCCCAGTGTCAGCATTTTAGCTCCACATGTAATTACCTAATACAACACATCCACTAGTAATTTAGAATTTAGAGTAGTGTTTATTACACAATTGTGCATTGTATGGCTGAGCACATTAAGGCTAAATGAAATAAACATGTTTTCGTGACTTTGGACACCGGTAAAGGTAAAATGTACAAATACCAAATAATAGTGTTCTCAAAAATATAGGCATGTCAATCATTCTACAACGGGTGAAATAACATGATAATGTGTTATTCTGTATGCTATCTGCACGTGACAAGTAAATCAAATGCATTATATGTTCTTGCAATGAATCAAAATCATAGCCTTCAGGTCATCAATCATCATGTATATAATTACATATTAATTCTAAGGTTTGGTAGATATGATGTAATGAGTTCCTAATATGGGAGTAAAATTGGGCACATATCAGGATATATGTTTAGAACTCATACGTAGAGAAACTATTCATTTATTCATTTCAATCCTTGTTGAAGTCCATAGTTATTTGTCAAACATGTTTACCAAACATGGTTAAACGAAATCATAGGCTAAGGATTTGGACGAATTAATATAATTACTTTATACTCCACTTATAAAATTTGATATAATATAATCTGATTCTATTGCCACGCAAATAATCGCTCATATTTTTATGTGCATCTGCGATACTTGTTATATGAAGGCTAAATAAATATAACATATCTTTGTGAATTTGTACCCCGGAAAAACAAGATTGTTCAAATACCTAAAAATAATAGCATCAAAATTACAGATACGTCAATCATTCCACAATCATTCACTATACGAAATGACATGATATATTTTTATCCCATTTGCTATACGCACGTGTGAAGTAAATGAGAATAAATTCATTTCAAAATGCAAAAATTAAACAATAATGTTCTCAAAAACGCAGATACGTCAATCATTCTTCCACGGGGTGAAGTGACATGATAATTTTTTATTTTGTGTGCTATATGCACGTGTAAATTACAGTGTCGTTAATCTAAGGGAGGCAGGGTAGGCAAAAATAAAGTAAACCCTGCACATAAAAGGATCCCTGAATGGACCCCATAGGCAGTACTGATTTTTTTTAAATCACTGTGTTGTGGATTTTAATTAACTGCATATTAAACTATGATTCAGAATTATTCATCCAAATACCATTTATTTGTTGAACTTCCCATCTTGAAAATTAATATTTTTTTACTTACTGGTATACTTTTACATCCCTAACTTTAAAATGTTTACATCTGCAAAAAATATGGATTTTACCTATATTGTGTGATTTTTCCTAATTATCTGGATATCGCCTAATTTATTGGATTTTTCTAACAAATTTAAGAAAATTGCCCAAGCTTTACCGTGTGCTACCTAATTTTTCTTATTATTTCTAACAATAATAATAAATAAATACCTAATTGTAAAAAAGCGTACAATTAATTGCTAAAACCTAAGAAAATATTTTAATACCCCACCAAATTGAATGCAAATAAAATGTTGCATAAGGCATTAAACTTACGGTGTTACGCCACTGGTAAAGTAAATGAGATTCAACTCATTTCAAAATTAAAACAAATAAACCAAATGTTCTAAAAATGCAGATGCGTCAATCTTTCTACACCGGATAAAATAACTTGATAAATTTTCATTATATGTGTGATAGTGATATGTATTTGTAAAGTGAATGAGATGAAATTCTTTTCAAAATTCAAGTACACCAGAATGTTCAAAAGACTACAGATACGTCAATCATTCGATACATGGTGAAATAACATGATACATTTTTATTATATTTGTGATATGCATGTGTAAAGTAAATAAGATTGAAATTATTGCCAAATTCAAACACCAAACCATAATGTTCTAAAAATGCAGATACGTCAATCATTCTGCACCGGATGAAATAACTTGACAAATTTTCATTCTATGTGTGATAGTGATATGTATTTGTAAAGTGAAAGAGATGAAATTCTTTTAAAAATTCAAATACACCAGAATGTTCTAAAGACTACAGATGCGTCAATCATTCGATACATGGTGAAATAACAGGATAAATTTTTATTATATTTGTGATATGCATGTGTAAAGTAAATAAGATTGAATTTATTTACAAATTCAAACACCAAACCGTAATGTTGTAAAAATACAGTTACGTCAATCATTCTACACCGGATGAAACAACTTGATACATTTTCATTCTATGTGTAACATGCACGTGTAAAGTGAAAGAGATTCAATTCACTTTGGAAAACAATTTGTGTAGTAAACAAGAGTAAGGAAATGTCGTAATTACCCTGTAAACTTCTATTATAAAAAGTTTCTATTACTTGCAACAATTAACATTTCACGTAATTTTGCAGATTGCAAAAATAGCACTCATTTGGAGCATATTCTTTACTGTTTAATAAAGGCAAAAATGGTTTGCTAATAAACAACCAACATAACATGTTATGCAGGGTCAGCAAAACTGATGAAGTGCTTGAGCTGAGAAAACCGGTGGAACTGATTACATAATGTATTTATTCGTTAACGTTACTTGATTCCCACACGAAATTAGTTTTATTATTTTAAATTTCAATACGGTATTTGCTATTATGTATGCCATTTACATATAAACGAACAGGTTACATACAAGCTGACCTCAATATATTCATGTGAATATTAATAATGACGTCAATCCTATTTTGCTATTTAAAAACCAAATTTAACAAGGAAATTGTTACTTTATATTTCTAAAACTTATTGGATAAGATAGACAGATTTGATTTTTTTTCTATTTTAAGCCGTTCGGGGGTTTTCATCTGCATCTGACCTTTTACTGCGCTGAATCCAGCCACGTTTCAAGTCGCCTAAAATTTTGATTAGAAAGGATATAGGAATAATATTGCATTACTTATGCAAATGAAATATATCAATGTGAGTCATACTTTGAATTTGATCCAAGGTTCGTCCTTTTGTTTCTGGTAAAAAGAAAAATGTGAAGATGAGTCCAGATAGACAAACAGCCGCAAAAAACCAGTAAACCCCATGTTGCCCCAAGAACAAATTCATATCTCTGAAGTAGAACATCACCAGGAAGCCGAAAATTCTTGCCGCCTATTTTTTCATTAATTTGTTTTGAACGGAAAGTTAATTTCCATACTAACATACTAGTAATTTAAAGAAACAATAACAATTACCAGAATAATCGCCCCATTTGAAAACCCTAATAGGCAAATACAAAATTGTTTATTTTATTTTAAAATTTAAACTTAAAAAATTTAAGCCAAACACGTCATTTGTTTTTAAAGAACCTTTTGCAGCTGGTGCTATGATTTCTCCCATTACAACCCATGGCAATGGACCTATAAATATGTTTCAAATAAAGCGAAGGCAGATTGAGAGTTTAACTTGCTTTTGCCATTGCCAATTTAAATGGTAGTCATTTTATGACCAGTATTTTTCTTACCAACCCCGAAGGAATATGTCGTAATAAAAACCACGAAACATGCGAGGAGAAATCCATCGTATTTTTCAAGACTGAAGCCTATATGCTTCAAATACAAGAACAATCCAATAGAAAACAACGTCAGAGTAAGAAAAGCTTCAGAAAACATCATCAACTTTCGCCGGCCATATTTGTCAACAAAAAAGTATGCAACAATCGTAGCAACCTTTATACACAACAATAATTTGTTTAGTTTAGTATATAAAAACGCCCAGTGCATCATTTAAGGTTCACTGTAATTTACCAAGTTAATGGCACCAAGTACAATTGTTGAAGTGTACTCGTTGAACTGAGCTGTTCCTGCTGCTTTGAAAACGTCCACAGCATAACACACGATAGGAACAACACCACATACTTGCAGAAAAAATTGTAAACAGATTGAAATGAAAATCGGTTTGAGAGTCGCTTTGTTCATGTGTTTCAGACACTTTGCCTTGCACCCACCGCCCTGTGCCACAGTTCGAGCTTCTCTTTTTGTAACTTCCGATTCCAATTCACGTTCAATCTACATTTATTGACAATTGATTTAAAAAGATACCATTCAAAGTAGTAAATATTACATTTATTAAATACTCCATTTGAAAAAAAATAAAATACGAATTCCGAAAACATTATTAGAAAAACGGGTTTTAAATGGCATTTAGTTATATGCTACATTTTTATAAATACCACATGTAAATTAACATTTAATTGTAGTTTAAAAAATATTACATCTGTAACTTCATGGTCTACATTTGTACTATCCCTCATGAACTTAAGGGCCTTCTTCGCTTGCTCTTTTTTGCCCTTCTTAATCAAGACCCGCGGAGATTCATCTATTGTCCAGAGCACAGCGAAAAAGATCCCACACAAAAGTGCACAGAGCCCAGCTTGAATTCTCCAAGCAGCAAACGTTCCGATAATATAGATATACAAAACTCCAACGCAAAATAACATGTCAAAAAGGAAATTGAGTTTTCCTCTTCGTTTAGGATTGCTGTATTCGGCTACCAAGTTCCCAGAGACACCGACGCCAGCTACAAAAAATCCTGTTATAAATCTACCAATCAAAATCATGGCCATATTTTGTGCAACAGTTACAAGGAGCCAGCCCAACAATAATGGCCCTGTTGCAATCACTAGTGAGGCTTTCAGTCCAGCTTTATCCGCGATGAATCCCATGACAAAACTCCCCATCGCTCCAGCCATCTGATAAATTGCAATAAATGTATGATATTGCGTAATAAGGATTGTAAGTTTGTGTGCACGAAAACAATGTTATATTGTGTTACAAAAGTGATAGATGCAATCCAAGCTTCGTTTGATGCTGTGATTTCCCCGATTTCCTCATGACTTTGTCGGAGACTGGGTAAAGCAGTTGAACTCCATGACCAAACGGTAGCCATAATAAAGGCCCCTAAATGAGCTACATTAACATTCATTGTCAGTTTGTTTTTCAAAAAATTGGATTGAAAAAAAATGAACTGCATGTATTTGATATCAGGATTTGGTTAATTTTGCTTATGTTGAATGAATATATAATAATAATAATAATAATAATTTATTCATTAAAAGTTTAACTTATTTATAAAACTAAAAATTTTAACCTTCTATATGAAATACTGAGTCATATTTGGCTAATTTACTTGTTTATGTAAGTCAGTGATTTGTTTTGTGTTAAGTAAATTTTTCTCCCCTTCGCAAGGTTCACACTTAGTGATATTGATATGAGAACAATGATTCAGGTTTATGTTAACTAATTACGTATTTTAATGACTCTAATTTTTATATGCTCAAGCCCATCAGGCACGGCCGCAATTTCCTATATATAGTGCATTGTTAAATGATCAAATTAAAAGGTATATCAAAGCGCGCGTTATATCTTATACCTATAAATTGGGTATAGCGCGCGCTTTAGATATACTCTTTAATTTGATCTAACAATACGCTATACTGAAAGTGCGGACGTGCCTGATGGGCCTGTTTATATTTACCAGAACCAGCATAATAAATTTGTCTCCATTCTGCACTGGGGCCTTCAGCAGAGTCACTTTCAGGCTGTGTATTAAATGCTTGCAGCTCATTGTCCTTTGCCTCACTCATTGTTTAAAATAAAGCTGCAAAAGTGTATCCCCAAATTTTAAGCAAGTTTTAGACTTTGTTATTACAGATTGCTTTTTTGACTTCTAAAAATAAAAACCTAGTTAAAATGTTTTATCCAATTGTAAAATTAAAGTTGGCGCCTAGAATAGAATATACTACAGGAACACTAATGAAAAGGTTGAAATTGTGATATGTAAATTCAAAATAGTAGGCTGCCAAGGAAGAACTCAGTAGGCAGCTTAGCTAATTATGTATAACAGTTTAACGCTAAGGGTTGGTTAAATACTATGCTGTCAACTATGAAATATAGAATAAACAAAAAAGAGTAATCATGATAATATATTGATAATAGAACGACAATTACTAATTACAACATTAGTGCTTACTTACATAATGTTACTAGTAAGTATATTTTTACATACCTATATTGACATTTATTAAATTTGGTATAGTAAATGCAAATTTTAAGAATAACGCCATACATAAAAACCTAATCTTGCAATAAACAGGATGTGTCGTGTAGGGGCAAAAGTCCGCAATCAAAAAATGGAAGAATTGAACGTCAATGTGATTAAGTTTCATTCGTTCCAATAAAGGTGATAAATGTAAACGTCCTTCGCAGTGGCACATTACTGTCGCACTGACTGACTCTACAAATTACTGTATCTGTCTTTATTGGTTTACAATAATTGGTGAACAAAAGTGTATATGTGTAATATAATTATTCCACACTACACGCGTCGTTAATTGTTATTACTGTTTTCATCATATTTATCTTTGAACATACAAAATATGTATGATGTAAATATGCGTTTTTATCTTTAATATTATTTGCTATCAATTGTAAGTTTGGGAATATAAAGCCATATGAATATAAAGGGGCTGGCACTAAGTGTGTATATAAAGAGAGTGAAGCAACCGTATTACTCGAAAAACAGTGGTCGAGTGAGTCACGTCTCGTCTGTTGCATTTCCTCGTAGAATGTGCTTGGTTATAAATTGTATATAACTGATCAGTTATTATTAAACCGTATAATACCAAAGCAAAGTTAATGTGTTTGATAATTAAAACAAATAGACGTAAATTACCATCACTCAAGTCTCCGTTTTCTATAAAACTCGTCATTTTCTCTGCACCTGAGTGAGTATCAGCGAGGGTGAGAACGAGTTAAATATTAGTGCGGCAAAGTTTTAAATTTCATCGATATAAACCGCGATAGTTTTATATACAAACAGTATTTCCGATTTTAGGTACAGTTTTTCAAGATGCCTACGGTAACCGTCAACAGAAATTTATTGTTCCATAAAATTGGAGAAAAGTTCAGTGAGTGTAAAAGATTAAAACTTCTACATTTTGTCATATTTCAAAATGTTTTTCATACCATGATTGTAACACATTTTTAATTTTGCGTTAGTCTAATTTCTCAATATCAAGCATTCATTAAATTAATGCTTAATGTACTTAATTATGACCAATTCAATTAATTGAAAAATGAGGCATTTACTTAAATACTACTAACTAAGAGTAACATATGCTGATTATGTGGATGGGGTCTTACATAGCCCCAATCATTTTTTAAATGACTATGTTCGTTGCAAAACTATTGCAATTATTGTAATATGTTTTACCTTGTACTTAGCTATATAACAACTGTTTACAGTTAGAATTAAAGCTATGGACGACGGGGCAAAAATTTGATTGTACATTGAAATAAAATTTAAATTTACACATGCATAAAATAGTTGTGAGTGAGCAAGACACTTTTTCTAATTATGTAGAATAAGAAATGTTTCATAAAATTACATTAACATTTCCGTATTATTTATAAAATGTACTTTTTTATATTTTTGCTGCAGGTGAAGACGCATTTGACAAATTATGTTTCGATTTTGGGATTGAATTAGATGAAGTGGTAAGTTTGCTAAAAATTTCTGTCTTTTAAAATATAGTATAAACATACTTTTATTGTAAACACACTAACTATTTCCTTTTGCATTAAGGTGGAAGAGGATATAAAGAATGTGGAGTACAAAATCGATATTCCAGCAAATCGTTACGACCTTTTGTGCGTTGAAGGGATTGCAACAGCTCTTGCTGTTTTTCTGAACAAGTATTCAAGGATTTTAGGCCTTCAATATTTACATCAAAATTTAATTTATACAATTTTAACAATCAAGTGCATTTCCTTAAAAAAATATTGAATTGTTTATAGAAAAAAAGCCCCGCTTTACAAAAGATTGGACGTAAATTCCCCGATAGTAACTTACGTGAATCCATCTACACAAGCAATCCGTCCATATGTGGTCACCGCTGTTCTACGGAACTTGAATATAACACCTGACGTGTATACAAGTATCATCGACCTACAAGAAAAGCTTCACTTCAACATTTGTCGAAAACGCACCTTGGTGGCCATTGGTGTTCATGATTTGGACACCTTGTCTCCCCCATTCATTTACAGCGCCGATCCCCCCAAAGAAATTTCATTTCAGCCTCTGAACCAAGAAAAGACTTTCAGAGCTGACGACTTGATGGAATATTACCAAAAGGACACCCACCTGAAACCCTATTTACACCTAATCAAGGACGCTCCTAGATATCCCATCATAAGAGATTCCAATGGAGATGTCCTTTCCATGCCTCCTATCATAAATGGAAATAAATCCAAAGTTTCTACTGAAACAAAAAACATTTTCATTGAATGCACAGCTACAGACCTTACAAAAGCAACTGTGGTGTTGGACACGTTAGTCACAATGCTCAGTGAGCACTGCGCCATTCCCTTTACAGCAGAGGGTACTCAAGTCGTCTATGAGGAAGGAGAAGAAGTCAAAGTTTATCCAGTGCTGAAATACAAAACTGAATACGTTGATGTTCAATTGGCAAACAAAACTGTGGGAATCGAGTAAGTTTTTTACAAAACGTGACCATATTATAATAAGTATTTTTTAAATATCTCAATTCTCGTAACACTTCAAAAAATATTTAATAATTTAACAAATGTAAAACAAAAATGTTGGTTATAAAAAATATTTTAAACTTTCATTTTTTAAATGCAGGCTGGGGGCTGAAGAAATGGCAAAAAGTCTGAGTCGCATGGGCCTGACATCAAAAGTGGGGTCTGGTAAAATGGGAACGATTTCAGTAGAAATTCCGCCCACAAGACATGACGTGATCCATCAATGTGATATCATGGAGGATGTTGCCATTTCCTACGGTTATGGCAATATAATCCCGCGACTTCCTCCAACACCCACAGTCGCGTCGCAATTCCCATTAAACAATTTGACGACAAAGTTAAGGGAAGGCGTGGCTCAAGCTGGATTTACAGAAGCCCTTACATTTTCTCTCGTAAGCAAATAAAATAAATAATGCATTTTTAGAGCATGTATTCTATCTGAAAGCACAAATTGTCAAATAAATAATGCATTTTTAGAGCATGTATTCTATCTGAAAGCACAAATTGTCAAATAAATATTTTTCTGTTAACAGTGTTCGGTTGAAGACGAATGTGACAAACTGAGACATCCACAGTCAATAAAGGAACCAACTTTGGCTCGAATTTCGAATCCAAAATCTGCCGATTTCCAAGTGGCCAGGAATTCTTTATTGCCGGGGTTATTGAAAACTTTGCATGCTAACAAGAACATGCCGTTGCCTTTAAGACTTTTTGAAATTTCTGATGTGGTAACTTTGGACTCCAATTCAGATTCCGGGGCTAGAAATAAAAGGAACTTCTGTGCCATTAACTACAATAAAACTCACGGGTTTGAAATTGTCCATGGACTCCTGGATAGGTTCATGCAGTTGCTAGAAGTCAAATTTGGAGAAGGATACTTCCTGCGAGCAGCAACCGGTAATTCCACAATTTTAATTAAACACATCATTGTAGTGGCCTAACCAATTCGATTTACCTATGAGATTATTGAAAACAATTTTCTTTTCAAAATATTTAGATCCAACATTTTTCCCCGGGCGCTGTGCTGAAGTGGTTATTAGATTGGGTGGAGAAGAAAAGGTCATCGGGAAAATGGGTGTGCTAGATCCTGAAGTAATTGAAAATTTTGATTTGAATTTGCCCTGTTCCGTGGTGGAAATTTCAATTGAAGACTTCGTTTAATGTCGTAAAAATTCAATGATGTAAATCATAGTAGGGAAACTATAATAATGATGGGTTACAGGAATATAGTGGAAAATAAAGTCAATTTGCTTTTACGTAGATTCTTTAGTTGCCGTGTATTTGAAATATTTTATATAATATGTATGTCAATATCCAGGTCGCCGTCATGTCACAAAATTTGTTTCAATTTTTATTGTTTGCCAATGTTTTGTCCTTGTTTTTTCAATTGATAACGTTTGATTAGTAAATTAATTAAATTAATATTAAATAAACCATTTTCAACGGTGCAATAAAGTAGCGGAAGAATATAATAGTATTAACTAATGATAAGTTACCAAAGTGGTTGTCAAATAAGTTAGCAGCAGAATAACTAGTCTTTCTATATATTATATTTACAAACAACAATTCACATTTCTCAAAATATTTGAATTTTTGCGGTCGTTTTCAAATTTCAAATTAGGCGGACAGACGTAGAAGGTAGACACCATT
>JABASD010003409.1:0-20292 GCA_019776165.1 Pogonognathellus flavescens
CTCGGTCCCAGGGAGGGAATAGGATAGTATGCCTGAGGTGAGAGAGTGTTTTGTATATGTAAGGGCATAGGTCACTCAGGTATGTTAAAACATACCCAGACTCTATCTTTCTACAAGTAAAGTTTAGATGCTTTACTAGCAGCCCTGTAAAATTACAGTACTATAACCAAAATAAATTAAAATGGTAAGACAAACACAGAAGTGAAGGAATATGTTTGTTATATTGGCCAACTGAATTGGCCAAATTAAAATGACAAATTTCCGCTGCGCGGAAATTTTCCATTTTATCTAAGCCTCAAGATCTCAAACCGGGTCTCAATTTTCCCCAACTTCCATAGGGGGTCTTCCGGCTAGCTGGGCTGGGTCGTTTCGGGGTATGGGACATGTCTTGTTCTGCAATTTCAATACTTATTCCCTTATTATGTGTCTTGCAAACATCTACCACTATATACCCCCTCCTGTATACTCGCCAATAATAATCAGCAATTTGGTAGATGGTACATACCTGCATAGAAATACAATTCTTATGTGTTTAGTTTTGTAAGATGTATCTTTACTCGTTGCGACTTTGCTAGATTTGCACTGGTTATTCAAGCCAAGCAGATTATGATGTATAGGGATACAGAATACATGTATCAAATCTTGTAACAAATTGCCTACCTTGGTTAAAAGTTTTTGTTTTGTCTGGGTTTGTGTCTACATTATGGCTGTTAGTACAGCAAGCTAATCAGAAAACATTGCGTTATTATCTGTAGTGCACGTTTGCAAGGTTCAAGGTGCTCATTTTCAGACTGAAAACACGATCTCCTCCTCTATGTAGTCTCTCTCTAGGTGTGTCTGTTTTTGTACAGTGTATTATTACTTGTATTACATCATGTTTCTGTGAATATAGTAATAAGATCTCGGAAATATTGTACATAGGTACACACGTACATGCCTACAACGGCAAAATATAAACAATTGTTCATATTAATTTTATTCGATTGTGGATATTACTATGAATGAATGTGAGTTTGTCGGAAACAGCATTAAGTAATATTTTACAGTTTTATGATCTTCAATTTTTACTGAAGTGATGAAAGGCTGACAAGACAAGGCCTATATAGTGTAATGTAAAGAGTACATGTTACCAACAGATGCAACAACGTTATCACTGTGTATCCAAAAGTAACAGACAGAGTTGCTGCTGCTACCAGTATGCAGTAGTAGTGCTACATAAATAAGTTTCAGCTTTAACTATGAAATGAAGTGTGTTTGTAATGAAATGAATGTGAATATGTACATATGCCATTAGAATTCTATATCCTCATTCGAGTGACTCTACGCAGTAACCTAAAGAACTCAATAATTGGCGTAGGTATATACATGTATTTATGTTGCAGTCAGTTTATGTACATGTTTCGAATGATATTCAAACATTACATTGGCTTTACACATTTTTTTGGTGAGAACAGGATTAGTTGTTTTATACGTAATACAACAAGTAACGCATTGATACAAGTCGACAATTTACGTCATCAGACTATACTTAGAGTAGAGAACGCATTCCTCTACAAAAATGGTTTAACACATGTAGGTATTCCTATTACGTATGTATAGAGGGATTATGAAAAAATTCTGCCGATTTCATCTCATCTACCGTCCTTAACAATTAAGTGTTCTCAAAATTAGAAAATATTATTCTATCTTTCGGTGTATGATAGATTACACAGTTTCCTATGGAAGTTGAGCACGTAGCACGCACATGAATTTATGCTTGTGCCTGTAAAAAATTGCGCCACACATGCTATGGTAGTAGTCTGAAGATTTTGCTAATGCGAACCTAGCTATACATAATCTGTCCAGACTTAATAAATTACAGCATTATACTGTCTGGGCAGTTTGCTATACTTTTACGATAAGATAAAGTGACCGCAATATGAACAATAACAATAGACGCCACGAAATGTGTTTTACAATGGCATTTAACACACCATGCAAATGTCCCACTTTCCTACCAGCACAAGACTTCTACCGAATAGTAAATTTAGTTATTATAATGTGAAAAATTGATGCAGGATAACATTTTATGAACAGCCACAAAAGTCTCATTTAGCCCACTATTGCGTATTAGGTATCATTTTATTCATTTTTATAAATATTTTCGTTGTAAAGCTTAGATTTACTTTGTATTTGCCAAAAACCAGACAGAGTATCATTTACATGAATACGTGCGATCAATTTCATTTCCGTAAAGTATGTTTAATTTAAGCACGTGTACTTAAATATCTGTACTGCATCTACATCACATCATAGTTAAGTTTTTCATGAAACAATTTTGTTTGCTGTGATCACTTTTTGGTGCTGAACAAAACTAAATTGATTTGGATACTTATCTCGTGTATCCTAACTCATGTATAAGAGCTGGTGGGTTTTTTACAGTATTTTGTCTCGCTACATTTAAAAATTGTGGTTTACCATGGGGAATATTATTAAAAATGTAAGTTGTCATCGTTCGAAGAGGAAAATTTATGATTTTATGAACATACAACTCAATAACGATTGTAACAAAAAATGTGTACTGAAAGATAAAGTTGCAAGAAGTAAGTGCCTATGCATATAATTATTGCTACGTGCCTTGGTATTGTGACAAATGATATGCAATAGTAGGATATCATTTTTCGCATTTAGGACAGATGATATATTATTCGTTTGCAAAATTGCTTCCCTTCTAAATAATTGTATACGATAAATTGAACTGACATTATTGTCTATATAGTTTAATTTTCACGTTACATCATTGATATTAAATATGAACTTTTGTAGAATGCCTCGTTACATTATAATCGCTCGACTTGGACAAGACTGAAACAAAAGTAACAAGGAGTAATTATTGTTAATGCGGTTTTTTTGTTTGCATGTTTAGAGCCTTGCCATGCAAAATGATGTAATCATAAAAGAGTGCATTTTGTCATTTTCCTAGAGTAGGTTAGGTTGCTTTTTGTACTTACATTTTCCATTCTTTGTAAGTAGGATAATACAAAAAAGCTCGATTCGATACTTTACAATTCCTAACTCTTTCTTTCTCTCTTTCTTTATTATCATTGTTAGATAGTCTTTTATGTTGATAAATCTGCGTCCGTTTGACTCAAGGAATTATCATTGCTACCATTAAAACAAGCGTACTGTAAAAAATACGTCAAGACTCAAGTCAGCATGCCATTAATAAATTAATTATTCGATGCTAGGAGTCGATAAAGCAAGCTCTTGATGACGCAGATGCTGAATAGACATTGTTTTTATTTAAATTTAGAATATTTTATGGTCTCAAAAGATATGAGTTCTGTAAAAGCGGTCTTGTGCCCGATTAAATAATCGTATGCCAGAAGTGTTAGTGCATAGATTCGAAAAAAGTATTACTTTTCAGACAATAATATATTTATGAATTATAATATTTAATATTAATACTATGAGCTTTAATTCTAATGTATTTATTAACACCTACCACCTAAACATCAGCGTAAGAATAAGAATAAGGGTTTTCTAAGAATTAACTTTTTATATTCAATTGTCGTATTAAGTAAGTTATATTATACTATTACGCTTGTACTTTGTACATTTGAATCGGATAAAATGTAAATGCATTTGTTACACGTAATTTCATGTTTGAATGCAACTAATGCAATTATTAACATGATTATTTACTTTTGTTTAGACGAGTCAGTGTGTTGCGATCAAATCCATCACCAAGAAGAACTTGGCCAAATCTCAAGCCTTGTTGACGAAAGAAATAGCAATTTTGAAGGTAAGTTGTTCAAGTAGTTTGAGCGTTATTCCATTCTGTTGTTGTATACTTTACCTGTGATAAGGAAATTCATGGTTGTAATTTTTATCAGCTTCGTGTTGACCTAAATATCATAAGCTACTAGTTTTGCATTGGGTTTATTGAATGGTAGAGAGATACAATATTATTCGTTTAGCATATTAGTAGTATTATCAAAGCTGTTGTACTTACTGCACTTACATGCAAAATATTTATTTTACATGTAAGTGCCATACAGGTGGCTAATTACTTGTTTCCTACTTTATAGATACACTATTATAGCCACAATCTATAATTATTGTTAATATATACTTGAAATTGGTATTATTATTGTTACTACTGATTGTGGTGGTTGAATGAATCGAAAGAACACATTTAAAATGAAAATAACGAGACATGTTGTCCATCACGTTTGTTTAACTATTCAAAAGTTTCGCTTGGATAGATTAGCTTGGGAATTTTATCTGCGTGTTCAATACAAAATGAACATTTGGAATGTTAAAATATATGGTGTTTAATAAGCATCTGTAAACAATAGACATATTTTATTTATTTACAAACAACAAGTTAAATTGTTGAGGTAGATTGAGATGGATTTTAGTATACTGTGGAGTAATGCTATGTAACGAGTTAGTTACCTTTGCTTTAAACTTTTATTATGACTTCATTGTTACATAGATAGATACGTGTATGGTTTTTAGCAATAAAAAATGATAGATTAATATGATATTAATAGCTAACGTGCAAATCATGCAGGAAAGGGTAATGTACCTAATATTGTGTGTTTTTTATGATTTTAGGAGCTGACAGCATTACATCATGAAAATGTCGTTGCTCTGTTTGAGTGTCGTGTAAGTGTTGACTCTTTTAACTCTCCTATCGTATTATCTCGTGTTTTATTGGTTGTACATCGTGCATTGCAGATTGACCGTCGGAGGGATGTAGATTTTATTATCATAGGACAACGTTTAAAGATAAGGAGTGTACATGTAATATTGATGCATATATGCTGTAAACCATGCCATCGTACTGATCCTTCTCACAGTTTCATATTTAATACGTTGTAAGCCTACCTGACTTATAACTACGTCTCATATGTAAATTTAGCAATTTAAAAACAATTATTCTAATATAAACAAAATGCCATATAGGTATTATTATAAGTATTCGTTGCTTTATTTTATGTTACATTCCTATCTTACTTTCTCTACGTATATAAATGAAACAAGAAACTATACAATAGCATTACTAGTTTATTTTGGCAGGAAAATTGCACGAATCATAAATACATTGAGACTGATTCCGTAGAACACAATAATTTAGCTAACAAAAGAATGTTAACTGGAACTGTGAAACTGTTAGGTTGCATGAGACTGAACAAAGTAAATCATGAATGAAAGCAGACGAGACATTTCTCATCATGTATATAATACATACGACCTAAAGTGTATAATGTGAGTTGATAAACTACTGCTACTAGTCTAGAATATAATGCAATGGTTTATATTTTTTATTTACGCCGAATGAATGTTAATGTACTTTAAGAGTAGTTCAGATCTAGACCTTTGGAACAGAGTGCATTGGACGTAAACATACGCAGAGCACAAATGTTACGGAAGGCTTTTGGCTTTATTGTTATCATTATTGGATTATTATTATTTTATTGTTAAGTTGTCGTGTAGGTACCGTGAGTAAATAAAATGAAGGTACATCCGATGGAAACGTATTGCGATACCTGAGTGCATGCAGCCGGTGAATAACAGTTGTTGTTTACTGTAGCTATGCAGATATTCTTAAGTAGCTGCTCTTGTGGTGTTACAGAGTAATAGCTAACACAGTACTTGTTATAAGTGCACGGTGGAGAGCAGGAAACCAAAAACCCGTGTGTTTTTTACGAAAAACCATAACCCAGTGGGTTTTTGTGGGTTTTTGGATTTTCATTCACTGTATTTTTCAGGAAATTCAAACTAAAGCAAGATTTAAAGCAATAAAATTAGTTATTCAATGTCTTTTTTATTTTTTTGTTACCCAAAAACCCAACAAAAACCCCCAAAACCTAAAACCCAGCTTTTTGTGTACCAGGTTTCCTGGTAGAGATTCGGCTTCAAAAACAATCATTAGAATTCCATGCATTTAAGTAGGAAAATGAGTTGCAGCATTGTCCTAAAATTATTTACTGTTTTGGAGAGGTCAGAGGTCCAGGATCATAATCCGCTTGGTGTCAGGAGGACAAAGGTGCAACTTTGACCGTAAACAGAGGTCAAATTTTGACTACGGGGGGTTGTTGTTTGTTAGAAAATTACGTTAAATGACCCGCCATATCTAAAAACGTAACGGCTACGATACGTATAATGTAGTGATTTCTGCGGCTGGCTTGCTAACCTGTGTGAAGTGGGAGAAACGTAGTTATTAAATGAGACGCATGTGGCCGGCATGAGACTCTTCAGTTAGGTCAACTACCCTATCCCTTCCTGCTGTCGAGTTGCTTAGGGCTTCTTTCTTTGTGTCTCATTCAGTCAATGTTTGTTGCTACGCTTCTTCGTCTGTTTACGATTCCTAACTCCTAACCTCAACATGTCAGACTTTTCCGTTCCTTCTCCAAAAATTAACACGGCAAATGCTCTCTCAGCCTCTTGTCAGTTTTCAGTACACAGAAGTGCGCAGTGTTCGCATTCGCATAAGTTCAGATAATATTATGATGGCGATAAAATGAAATGTAGCGAGATAGGAGCATTGTATTGCATTAGCAGTATAGCTCAGTAAAAAGCAACATCAGAATACACAAAGTGAGAAAATTGCACGTGCACATCACCTGGCATCCTAATGGAATAAGGTTCTTTGATTCTGTCAACCAGAAAAAAGCTTTCCTAGTACAAATAGTAGAACAAAAACCTTCTATGTATCTATTTACTTGTGTTTAACCATTTCAGAATTAGCAATACAAACACACTACAGTGTGCATGAAATGACGCACCGAGTATGTTAGTTATTATACATGTATTATACTTACGTATGGCTTGTATGGTATAAAAATAAATCCGAGTGTATTGTACACCATTAAGTGTTGATGATGTATTTATGTAGAAAAACCACAACAAAATGTATTCACAAAGATTTGAACTGGAGCCGAATTGGCTATACGGCTCATACTTTTTTAATGCACATAGATACGCATTGAAACATACGCCGATTCATTTCTACAAGCGTCGTTATGTTTTTATGTACAGAAATAGAGGAGTTTGAATTAAATTTCTGTGTTAAACGTCTACTTGCATTTAGTCAAAGGGTTCAGTCTCAAGCATGTTTGGAAATCTTCCATTCCATTGCATTGTATATAGATAATGGTACCTAGTCTGCTTTTATCAATTATGTCATGTCTCTGTTTTACTTTTATACTGTGACAGTGTAATCATCCCTCTTTTTACATAAAGTTCATAAAAATGAGCTTTTACATTAAATGTTAGGAGAGCGTAACATTAGAGAATAATTTTGTATGAATTAGTAAAAATTGTGAATGAATGAAAATGTAATATGTCTTTCTATTTATTTGTATTATTATAGGAGACACCGACGCATGTATTCTTGGTCATGGAAGTAAGTTTTATCTCTCTTTCTTTTATTAGTCATAAGCACATTTTTTTACGATTAAGATATTCACAAGTTATCAAAGTAAATGAACTTCTGGAATATTTCCACTAGACTTTTTGTATTTTTGAAATGGATCAAGTCTTTCTGTTTCTATTCGATGAAGTCCTTGTAGAAATATTTTTGGAATTCGTATAATGTAATGTAGCACTATTCGTATTTTTTTAGGAATTTCATGGGAATTCCTAACATTTATGTATATAGTGGACTGGCCTTACTAAAGTGTCATTTTTCTTTTCAGTATTGCAACGGAGGTGATTTGGCTGACTACCTTAGTGGTGAGCACATAAATAATTTTTACAAACATTATTGTGTTATTTATTGTCAGTAATTAACATAAAGCATAAGACAGGGAATGTAATTTTATGCGACGCTTGCATTATATTTTAGTGTCTATTGTTGCATAGTTAGTGCGTATTATAAATTGTACAAATTAGAAAAAGCAGACTTCATCTCTCATCAGATATCGTCGTCACCAGCAGAAGTTATTGCGCGCCTACTCCAACAGTTTTCCTGTTATTTAGGTTGAATGTGGTAAATGCGTAATTAATTGTCTCGTTCGATGCCCACGTGCTCGAAACGTAATAAACCATACGAACTACGACAAAGCCACTTAAAATCCATGTGCCATCCCATTGATCCATGTACTTGAAATGGGAAAATCAGAAGCCTCAGAACAGAAGAGGTGTATTATGTTATTATGTAAAGCAGATATCTGCAATAAAAGAGTTGAGTAGGTACTTTTATGGCATAGTAGTTAAATAATTGAAGGTCTGAATTAATAAGTTTGATGAACTTGCAGGAACGTGTTCCAAGTTATTCTAATGTTGGCAGGGCTATTTTTGTTTAGCATTTGCGAAAGCACATCTTAAAAAATGGCATGTAGCAACAGCGTGATATGGAAGAGTCAGTAGGTCAGATAAACGACAACGGCACAAGCAGGATTATGTTTTCAAGGTTTGCGAGTATTGCCAGTACTTTAGATGCAAAGTTGTGACGCGTTCTTGTGTCTGATACACATTAATATTTTTTATTATGGTCGAATGCTGCTAGAGACGAATGAGTGAAATCGTTTGAGTAGAATATAATATTACAGCCCCAACAGATAGAAACACAATCAAATGCAATGCAGGTCAGATGTTACGTGTATTATATTTAGTTTATACTAAATGCTATGTAAGTGAGTGTACCTACGTAAATAAACACATAATGCTGCATACTCATCATGTTAACTGCTGCAAAGTGCAAAGCACGCAGTGTAAAGTAGCTCAACCAAAAGGAAAGTTGTTGGAGAAGACATCCTTTTAGTATTTAGCAGTCTGCAATATAATGCAGATTTTGCATTGTTTTTATCTACCTGTTGAAGCATATGAAGCATATTATAAGAAAAGTCGCTTTAATAAGAATAGGTAGTTAAGTTGTTTGGCTCAGTACATCATTTTCATTTCTTCTACGACCATTGTACTGTAAATGGTGGGCCTTGACATTTATACTGCCTTTGGTTTGGTAATCCTGTAAAAATTCATGCACTCAACGGTGATCCGGACTGACGACAAGATACATCATGACCTTATTCATTTTGCTATCTGGGTAACATAGTTTGCTTTAACCTGCAAAACTGTCTCATCATATATGTATGTCTCATATTATGTGACGTAAAATTACCGTGTCACATTTCCCCTGCTCTTAATAATATGTAGGTGCATTGAATTAAATTGCTTAGGCAAATTTAACTGACGTAATTCACCGTACAGTGACAATAATGATACTTAGTGTAAAAATAAGACTTGGGTGTAGTATGTATTTATACAATTTATTAATTTTTTTCAAAACTTTGAGATTTTAGACTTTGTTCAATAAAAAGCAGGCTGAATCTTATCAACATGTTTTATTCGTTACTTTTACGTATGGTTGTGTTTTCAATGATTCATATGCAAAAAATATTAGAACACGAACGTTGAGTATTATGTAAATAACAGGATTTAAGTACATGAATGAGGGTAGTTTTATTGACACTTCGCAAAGCGTTGCAGCTCTTCACCTCAACCTCTATGTTTATTTTTTGTTTATTTATAATACCATACATTACCAACTCGGAAAGTAGAAATGTAATTAAATTAAGCGGTGATGCAATTAAATTTTAATGTTGCAATTTGTATTTGCTTCACAGGGAAAGGAACTTTAAGTGAAGATACCATTCGTCTGTTCTTGCGACAGCTGGGTGAGTAATTTTTTATGGGACTTTATAGCTCCAGGATTGTAACCTTTTCATTTGCATTGCGTGCGGCTTATGAATGATGACATAATATCGTTTATTTCTATATAGCTGGCGCTATGAGGGCTTTACACTCTAAAGGAGTTGTTCACAGAGATCTCAAACCGCAGAATATTCTGCTGACGTATCATGATCACAAACCGAATCCTTCGCCACAGGAAATTTCTTTGAAAATCGGTAATTAATGATGTTTTACATTTTAATTAATTCGTAAGCGTGGATGCTTATACTCAAAGCATATTTATACGGTGCAGTTCGTGAGATTAATGTCGAGGTTGGTGGTTTCATATAATGTTTTTATCCTTTTTAGCGGATTTCGGGTTTGCAAGGTTTTTGCAGGATGGGGTAATGGCAGCAACTCTATGTGGTTCCCCAATGTACATGGTAAGTATAATGGAATGGTGTTTGTATGTCACATTTGTTAAACATTACACTTTGTATATTTTGCTGATGCATATACTGTATGTGTAAATACAATTATCGGGAAACCAGTGGTTTGTGTAATGAATTATGCTGACGTTTTAATAAACATGTAAATATTATCTCTGTTTCCAGGCACCAGAGGTGATAATGTCACTCACTTATGATGCTAAAGCTGATCTTTGGTCGTTGGGTACAATTGTTTATCAATGTTTGACGGGGAAAGCACCTTTTAGTGCTCAAACTCCACAGCAGCTAAAAAACTTTTACGAAAAAAATATTGTTTTAAACCCCAAGTATGTTGTTTGCACACGTTTAATTTCTAATTTGGTTGCGACCCATATCTTGTTATCATGTAATAAAACTGATGTATGATTTTAGAATACCTCCTGGTACTTCCTCGGAGTTAACGGATCTGCTTCATAGTCTTCTGAAAAGAAATCCAAAGGAAAGGCTAGATTTTAGTGCATTTTTCTCTCATCCATTCTTGGCGACGGCTCCCGTACCTGTGCCTAAGGGGCAAAACTCTCCTGTTGAGGAGGAAAGACCACTGTCTTCCCCGGAAACGGCTGGCTTTGTTGTTGTACCGCCCATGCCCAAATCTAAGCCTATACCTGTCCCTGCTGGTAAAAGCGATCCCGATTCATTGAACAATTCTCCATCTGCTAACAAATCCAATCAATCTAATTCAAATAACAACAAAGTGTTGATAAAAGCAATGTCCCAAGATTCTTCAGCTCAGCCTAAGAGCAAATCAAGTAAATGATTAGACTCATTCACCATTCGTCTTTTGTATGACTATTTATATAACAAGATGCTAACAGTATACATTAAATTTATAGACACCTGGTCACCGGATGTAAGCTCGTTGTCGCCACCAAGAGTACAGTTCACACCAACACAAAGTACTTTGTCTCCTACTGCTTCACCACCTCACTATCCTTTGGTACAATATTGTCCAACTGCATCTGGTTTGGTTGTAGGCAATCAGAGTGGGTCGAATTATTCGCCTCGGCGTTCTAGTCTAGATTCAGCTCCGCTTCTTTTTGCTGCGTCTCCTCCTGCGGATCACTTCATTTTCAATTTCGAACCACCTCAACTCACAGAAGAAACCCTGATGGAAAAGGAACACAATCAAACGCTGGCAAAACTCAATTTTGTTCTGGCTTTGGTGGATTGCATTATGGAGTTGGCTAAGACAAAAGGAGCTCCATTCGTTAAAATTCAAGAATCAAACTCGAGCCGGTAAGAAAGCGTTCTCGTCCAGTTTTGTACATTTTAATAAGGCTATAGCTTAAAGGAATGTGTGAATTATTTTATGTACTGTTAAATTATTGATAACAGTGGAAATTTCCCTCTGGAGGAGTCATTTTTAAAGAAAGGGGATGGAATAGATGGCAAATCTGCTCAGTTGGTTCTATATGTGAGGTCTTTACATCTACTTTCATCTGCTCTTCGATTAGCTAAAGACGAATTGGAAGAGGGCCGTCTACGACCTTCAACAGCAGTAAAGCAGGTTGGAAACTATACCAAAATAATAAACCTTTTTTTTAAATAACATACAAATACATCATGTTTACATAGCATACAGTGATTTGATCGTTTTATTGATTTGTACTATTAGGTTGTGACTCAACTAAATGAGAGATTTAAAGCAAGTTTTACAGCAACGAAAAAACTTCGCTCTTTGGCTCCACAGAATGTTTTGATTCAACAACAACATTTGAGTGCTGATAGAATACTTTATTCGTATGCGATTGAAATGGTATGTAAATGAGTACACATCCACATTAGTCACTTTGGAGAAAACTATTATTAACTTACTATGACTTTTACATGTGTAGTGTCAGACAGCAGCTTTGGACGAATTGTTTGGTAATCCCCAAGAATGTTGCAAACGCTATCAAACCGCACAGATCCTGTTACACAGTTTATATCAGCAAGTAGCATCGGAGAATGAGAGGCAACTTTTGCTTAAATGTAAGTTGCATTTCTGATAATTTATACTCGTAATCTCTTTTTAATAATAAATATCTGAGAATATAATGACTTTACATTTTTCTATTGCAGACAAAGAAGCTGTTGAAACACGGCTATTTTTAATGCAGAAAGCTGGTTTAGTAACAGCATCATTTGATGATAATTTTCCTGAAAACTGTTCACCATAGTATCGACGGATATAGTTTTCATAGCTAGTATCGTCAATAGAGCAATGTTACAGACTCGCCAGATATACGAAAGGAAAAGTGCAAGGTGAGACCCGCGGTGTTCTTACTCGCGAAAGTCTCCATGATAGTTTCATAACCTCTGGATAGCACATTGAAGTACAGATATTTGAGTTAAGGTGAGAGGGTTTAGAGGGGTCACGTTTTGAATCTCACTCTCAGTTTTCTCGTAATCGTTCGCTTCTTTATTCTGTATAGTTTCTTATTGAATTTTTATACCCTCCTTTGCGCATTGAAGGAGATTTTTTTAATTTCATCGAGTGCTTTTATCGCAGACAAATTAGTAGTGGTTGACGTAACAAGGAAATATACAACTTCACATACAATATAAATATATGCATAATATAAATAAATACTAAATACAAAGAAATCACGCAAAATACACTTCAGATAGTCAAGGACTGTTGTAACTGTAACTGTCCGTTTATGTACTGATTTTTAGATGATCATTTTCCAGTCTTTATAGACGTCAGAAAGGGCATAATAGCTAACTAATTGTTTAATGTAAGATAAGTATTGTTAATATTACAACTGACGTGTATAAATAATCATAATCCGTCTTGCTGTGACGGGGCATTTGTTTTTAGTTTGTGTATTGTAAGATAATCTCAGCTTTTTGTTGTGATCATAATTTGCATTTTAAATGTGATAAAATGTTTATGCCTGTTACTGTTGTACACAATGAATTTAGAAGCCATTGTTCATAGTTCATGTGTATTGTATCAGTACATATTCAATAATTAAGAAAACTATGTATAGTCGTAAGTTTTAAGTATGCTACGTACGTAAATAATAAGCAGATAAGTAAATAATAATTGTGGACGAGTAAATCTCTTAATTACTAATATCGATATTGTAAAAAATAAGCACGTTGTTTTCAAGAACTAAACTGTCTATAATATGTATATAATATGTTTAGTTGATTTCGATGGTGATTAGTCATGACTCAATATGCAAATGATAATGTAATGGTCAGACTCACTTTTGTTGAAACACAAACACAATGGTCTCCAGTAGATGCATACAACTTATACTACAACAAACTATATGATAATCTAATTAAGTAGATACCAATAAAATCGAAGTAAAAGTTCAATTAACTGTTTATTACGTCATGGATATTTTTTGCATACCCCTTTACTTCTAATCATGGTACATAACATTTATATCTACTATCTACGCAACGTGTCCATTACGACATTTTTGCATCATAGTATCAGCCACATACTGTTTCTGTTTGATTTTACATCGCGTTCCAGTTGGAGTTTGGCCTATAAATACTTTATAGAACATCAATATTTGTATCACCTCCATATTTATACATCCATTGATTCTAAGTTACAGCTACATATTATTCATATAATTATGGATACGGTTACCTATAATTAACACGAGTTTCAGTCAAGAATACTGCAGAGGATCTTTAAAATGTGATTGCCAGATCAAACAATTAATGTTCAGTGTTGATACACGTTTACTTTACAATTAGTAATATTTATAATTGAAATTCTTAATTAGCAAATTAGGGAATAGATGTGTATATAATATTAAGTCATAATTAACGTTATAGAACGACAATTTTCCACGGAATTGAAATTTTAGTTTAATTTAGTCTTGCTGTTGCATTCGCCAACAGACACCTTATTACTATAACTAACTATCCATATAGTTTCCAAAAACCTTAACTCTTTTAAATTTGACAAAAGCGGCACCATTAACTAGATCTCTTCGCATTGATTCCGTATCTGAAATAAAAATGTAGTTGAAACTTCAAACCTTTAAATACTACTCAATATTTTTTGCCATTACTACAACGGGATATATAGAACCCTTATCCGAACATTGTAGTTTGTAGTAAAAATGGCAACATCAAATCAATTCAAGAGATCCATATTACATTCCAAGCCATTATTTTCAAGGTT
This sequence comes from Pogonognathellus flavescens, assembly GCA_019776165.1. NCBI lineage: Eukaryota > Metazoa > Arthropoda > Collembola > Entomobryomorpha > Tomoceridae > Pogonognathellus > Pogonognathellus flavescens. Next base: position 14,290 of record JABASD010003409.1, read on the forward strand.
CAATTAATACACTTATTTTATATTTTGATTATACACTGCGAAGTCTACCACTTAAAATTACGACTACATACTCATTGTAAATGACATTTATTGTTGCATACTCTAAAAACTATAAACTTCTTGTTTATAGGAAGGTAATGAATAACAATAAGTAAATACAAGTATACAATGAAATAGTCAAACGCACAATAGACAAATTACTATTAAACGACGTCTACCATTACACGAAGAAATAATGCAAAGACAATTATTAGTGGTCGATAATAATATATTACAATTCAGCGCAGTCATAAGGATGCAAAAAAATTCAAAAAGATGTCGAACTAAAATAATAAAACGTACACTATCTATTCAATGCGTTTTTACCCAAGTTGTTCGAACGATAATTCAATCGCTTTTCTTCTTCTTCGTCCGACGTACAATTTGTTTGAACACGTCCAACACCTTTGCATGATGTTGCCCTCATAAGTTCCTGATCAGGTCCTGGCAGATTTTCATACAAAAATGAGTTAAGAGTCTCTTCATATATGCGAGCTTCAGGAAATTCAACCTGTAAATTCAGAGCAATCATTAGACATTTACTTACATTCTCGTAAAAATACCCAATTCTTTGTTTGTTTATTTGTAGATAAGTATTCTTACTAATTATTTAATTTGAAACGTATAATAAACCTACTTTAGTGTGTTTCCTATCCGTAGCGTACACAATCGATGTGCAGCAAACCTCCGCAAATTTTTTAGCATTTCCATAAAACCTCCAACAACAAATTTCTGATGGGCCAATAGCATCTTTAATAAAATGAATTCTGCCGTTGAAACGGAGTGCGAGGCGATCAAACATCTCCAGATTTTTCAACAAATTTTCATCTGATGTGCTGTACAACATATTGAATATTCAATGTAATGTAATAACTGATTTATATATATATTAGATGTATATATCTGTTAATTGCATGACGTCTTTCCTCACCTTGTGTACGAGTACTTGTTATTGTGGCGATTAATCAAAAGTTCTACAACTGGTTTAGTAGCACCAGCAATGAATTGCTTCCTTTCATCTTCTGAGGTTATAAATGGAACCTGACATATGGGATTCATTATGACGTTGCGATTTTCTAATGCCTTTTCGCACAAAGTACACAGTTCCGAGATACAATAAAACTTTGCTTCGGCAAGTAGTTCTTCGATTTCCTGAGAGCTAGTAGGCAAACCCACAGTACCATCACGAAGGTGATTCAGTATAGTTCCAAAATGTTTGCCACAACGATCAATCAAAATCCAACCTGTGAATGGAACATTACAATAAAACAAAACTGTAAATTCTCCTCCAGCAATTACCGAGATCATTATATAAGATTCTGATGAACTAGTAATGTTTGGCGTAGTAGTAGCATCACTAACCTTCAGAATCTGTCAGTACTTCCATTCTTCCAGAAAACATTGCTTGCAGCATCGTATCTGGAATTTTAGTTAATGTACCAATTGTGGTATAATAAAGAGAACCTCCTACATTCAGTTTGACGTATTGTGAAGGATTTCCTTTGATGACGGTTCGCTGGTCTCCAGACATCGTAGCGATTGGGGTATCTCCACCAAACTAGTATGAAACAGAAAAAAACACCATAAATATTCAGTTCTCCAGCAAAACAATAGTTGGAAATTCATATAAGTTTCAGATTTGAATTACTAAAGACATGCAGCTATTGTCCAGTTTTATCTGACTGAATGAGTTATATAAGACTTCCTCTCTCTCCTCCTCTGAACAAAATATACATTTATGAGGCATGACTTAAGAACTAAGCAGACACTCTAAGAGATTCAACAATTAAAGTCAATATTAACTAAAAATTATTCAGTAATTAATAACTATTTTATTAAAAATCAGCAGCTACAATTAATGATAATATGCAGAGTCAAAAAAAGGAAGAAATAATGTCACAATAATCAATAAAGTGAATAGTAGTTGACAGAGTTAATGTAGTATTAAACAGAGTAGAACATTCCTATTCAATAATTGTGTTACAAAGAATTAAATCAGGAAGTTAAGTATATTGCTAATTTACGACTTCATTGTCACTGTTTTATTGCAGCAGCTAATTAACGACTTCCTTGTCACTTTTTTATTGCAGCAGCTGTCTGTTGCAATATAAAGTGCTAAACTATTTTTACGATATTTTTTATTTCCTAAATAGTTCAATGCATAAAATTCAAACGAAAAATCATCTTCAGCTTTAGATCAAAATAGGAAATTGTGTGCCTTCACAATCAGTCACACTACATATTGTTTATTCATTTTGTCTGCTAAGGAATGATCTTCAATTAACAATAAAATGTTTATATATTAATTAAACACAGTAAATAAGGTACCTTATTAACGATTATGGCAATATCACAGCAGAGGTGACAGGAGAAAACGTTCAACAATTATTATTTTCTGTACAATTATGTCTTGTTTTACACGCTTTCTTCAGAGTCAATGAGTCAATGGACGAATCGACCACATAAGGGGAGAACTGGCCAAATACACCCAGAAATGTAGTAACAAACTAGGTCCCCGATTTTGTATTTTGTGCTAATTCAACAGTAAATCTGCAATTGAAGGACAAAAATCAATTATTAATGATTACATAAATAGCTAAAAAAGTGAACACTTTCAATCTATTGTATTAATAATATAAACTATTACACATTAATGATTTAAATAAAAATAATTGACATTCCTTACACTATATAGTGTTATTCCCTGTCCTGTAGGAATCCCAAAAGCTTTCACTCCCTAATTAGACATTATTCTCCTACGTGTCCTGTTTTCTTAGTTATAACTTTACTTCTCAAACAGTCCTTGTTTAACCTTTTAAGTTGGATTCAAATATTCAAAGTTGATTTATTTAAATATATTATGACGACAATCTACAATGATAGTGAGGAAATTGGTTCTGACGTCAGTCTGAGAGTGAATCACTGTTTTTTACACAGTCCAAGTGACTAGAAGAAATGAGTACAATATACTTAAATTATTTTTGCAGTTCGTTTGTTTTTATTATGATTAAATCTGTAATACCGTTCGTATAGTACTATTCAATTTTTGCAAGTAAACTGTTTTACTGCTATATGCCTGTAAGTTGTGGTTCTGATTCACACAGCAATAGTTTTTAACTGTGAATCATCAATACAATAACATCTGTGCACAATCTCCGCTTATTTACCTACAGCATATCTTTCTGTACATCCATCCGTATGCGTGAGGTAGTCAGGCTTTGGCTTTTGTAGAGATGGGCAGAGCAATCGTCTCGCGGAACTGAGAAAAATATGGGGATACGGGGTTCTAAAGTTCTAACACCCCTATGGCACTCCGAGCGCCCCAGGGAGCCCGTCAAAAGCCCCGAAATCCCCAAAAAATCTCTAAACATCACCATCCGGGTCCCCTTTTGGGGCGCTGAAACAGAATTCTCAGGTTCGATTGTCTGGCAGAGATGCAAACACATTTCAACTCCTTTCAAGATATTCTCTGGTCAAATTTCTAATTGATACTTATTAGAGGCCGGATTTGGTTGGCTTTTTCCAACCCAACCCAATTTCGACCCATTAAGGGCCCGACCTAACCCAAACCCCAGTGCTAGAATTGCATATAGCCAACCCAATCCAATCCGAAACCAAACCAAACCCTCAAACCCTATATAGGTATATATATATACAAACTGAAATGAAGCCAGAATCTATGATGAATATGAGTATACCTACTGCTGTATTGAGTACCTTCTATTCCACCTCAAAATATTTACAAGTATGAAGATTAGATTAATACCGTGAGGGGTAAAACGTTATTAACAAATTAATATCGATAGCTCGAGCTAGACCCATTCTGACCCAATATTTTTCAACCCAACCCAACCCCTTTTTAATGACCTTCGCAAAACTGAAACCCAACCCAAATCCGATTGGGTTGGCCCAATTTCTGGGTTTTGGGTTGGGTGCCAGCCTCTACTACTTGTAATTAACTGAAATATTCTGAATAAGATAAGAGATTAATATTATATGGAAATATATAATATTTGACAAAAACATGTACAATATATTCTTCGGGGTATTTAAGAAATATTGAAGTTGGTTTTGAAACAAATGATTCGAAGTTTGCCATCATCACACCCGGGTGGTAGGATAAATGCCAGCCGACAAAAATATGCTAATGATACTTCCCAAGCACTCACACCCCCATAGAAACGAAAAAAAACTCTCAGCTGTTTCGACTGGCAGTCATACGCTCTTCCATTAAGCTACTGGTCCCCACTGTAGCGGTTTGAGTAGTATAAACCTATGATTTGATAGGTTGTTATGGTAATTTTGGCGTTTCAGTGAGTCGCTAACTCTTTAAAAATCTGTAATTGTTATGCTAAGTAGAGGACCAGGGTGGAATTGAACCGACCGTCTTATGATTACTGCATCTCAGCTGTTAGCCACCACGCTAAAAGAGTTTGATGTAAAGGTTAGACCTTGTTACCTCATAAGTGCAACCCGTTGGCTAATTGTACAGTGAGCTAGAATGAGATCGTGAGAGAGTGATGGAGAGTCAGCTCGACTCGTAGCCAGGTGATAGAAGACTGACTGCGGCTGCGTGACAGGATCGTCACAATTTATAAAATAACTCCATGTAAAATGTAAATGTGAAATGTCGAAACAATTCGATGAAAAACTTTAGGTGCTGGGAGGATAGTTAGTAGAATATGTACATTAGTGCATTGATCAACAGAAATGTCTCATCTTCTAATAACACTGTGTGACCAAAATCCATTTTTGGCGGCGTAATTAATTTTGCAGTGATTTTGAGGCAAAATGCTTTTTTGACAATGGCTGTATGTTATCATAGACAAAACATAACTTTTTACCCAATTATTATGCATGCAAGTTTGCAATTAAGCCATTGTAGTAGTATGGAGGGTACGGCAGTGTGGACTCAGTTTACACTGCTTTCTATTACATACTCTATTTGACAGAAAACACCGTCTCTGGATTTGTTATTCTTCTAACCAATATTTCAATATTTACCAGCATCAGCTAAATCATCATCACCCCGAATCTATAATCTTCTTCAATAAACGAGACAATTCAAGATAACGTATGGTATGGTACTCACCACACTACTTCAAAGCATTTTGCAAACTTCAATAATTTATTGCTCGAATACTGCACAATTTCGCAAGTTAGTCTCACTGCGGGAAGGTCTAATGATGTTAAAAATAAAAGTACAGGGAGTAACTGGGGAAAAAAAAGTTAATTGCTGATTTAATCATTTTCATGTAAAACTATGGGCAGAGATTTGACCTTTCCAACTTTGTTAAATTTTAGGAGGACTTAACTATTTTCAATCAAGATACTATATTTTCGGATTTAGATGCTTCATTGTATGGACAATATTTTGGACACTAAAACATTATCTTTTTCGAAATTTGAAAAATTTCCTTTTCGCCGCCAAAAATGGATTTTGGCCACACAGTGAATAGGTAGTCTTGCGTTTATAATCAGAGTTTGGATCAGTTTATTGTCATTATTAATCATTAAATATCATAATATATCATCGATTTGAACTAAAAGTACTAGCAAGCCCATCTCTGCACCGCTCAACACTTTTCAATGTTAGTCAGAGCATCGAGCAGGGCAGGGCAGTCAAAGTCAGACAGAATGAATTTATTAGGTTCTCTAGCTAGATGTAAAAGCAAATGCGTGTGTGTGGGTCTTGTAGTACATTTAGTATCTCTACTTCACTACTACTGGCAGTGCGCGGTGCAGGGGAAATGCTGGGTTATATTTCTCCTTAGGATCCTGGAAATTAGTAGCCGGTAGAGCTTCTCCGTATGGATGCAATCAATGATGGTTTGATAATGATTATGCAAGCATGGGGCAAATATTTAGTGAAAACGGTCAAAATATCGTGAAAATGCTTTATTTTTTGAAAATGTATTTTGCATTTTGTATTTTCAAAAATTTGGGTGTCCAAATGTATTTTGC
>JABASD010003410.1:0-20292 GCA_019776165.1 Pogonognathellus flavescens
GGGGGGGGGAGAGGGGCTGAAGCCCTTGATCTAGCCAGCCTAAGGTAGCTTGATGGTTTAGATTTTCAATTCTAACTATCAGCTATCCTGCCTGAGATCGTAAACCACGGTCACTGGTAAATTTCACAGTGTCTTAGATGACAACAAAAAAGTCAGACTCCCTCAGTTCCTTGCAATGTATTTGTCTAGTGGCATGTTTGAAGTGGGGACCAAGGGCCTATGGTAATATTCTAATCTTATCTATGTAGAATTTTGAGAAAGGGAATGCATGTATTAGATATTCTTAGTAATTAAATGCCAGGCTCAGCTTCTCTCTATGTTGCTTCTGCATTGAGTTGACAGAAGATGCAGGAAAAATCTAATTGGTCTAATATCTAATCTGTGTAGTTTAACTTAGCGTATACAGATTATGAATATTATTGACCATTGAATGATTACCCATGTTAAAACTTGTAGTTCATAGGTTTGTGATGGTAGTCTGTCATGGTTATAACAATGTCGAAACGACAGTGAAAAATGCAGTTTATTTTAGGTGGGATTTTCTGGCCCGAGAGATAGTATTGCATTATCTATCTATACAATGGTAATGAGACCGTGCAATATAACACACACATACTTGATCTGATGCATGCAATAATATATATGAATTTTGATAAGTTTTTGTTCCGAGAATTATAATAAGCAATAAAATTCCTTTGAACTAAAAATAAAATTATTCTTCCTTTCTTCTCTCTTTCGTCAACAGCATATTGCCCTGTTTACAGTTATGATTCCGTACATGCAATAATTTATAAACTGGATTTCTCAATATATAAAAAGTTCTTAATACCGTTCCTAGAAATAATATGTTGCCAAAGAAATGTTAATTCTCTTGTTCATTACTACTAAGACTAATAATATTAGGGTGTAATTTACTTACAAAACTAAAATATTTATAATAGATCAGATATAGGAAATCGCAGTACATAGTATACCATATTGTATAGCTGTATTAACAAGCATGCCTAAAAATGCATTAGCAATATTATATGGTTTAGGTAACCATCCTTATTTATCCATGAATCCATTTTGAAATTGTTAATGTCGTAATGGAAAAGAAGCTACTTAATTATGATAATGCAAAGTATATTCACTATATCAGATTAAGCATTGATTAATGGATAGAAAATTTGTATGGGTATGAATTAAGTCATCATCAAGAAAAAGTGTTTTATCAACAAAAAAAGTATTTATCTGAAAGAAAACAATCATCAAAATTAATGTAGAGTATCAACACCGACGATGTAAACATACATCATTAGAAATTTAGACCGTCATCATGGCAAATATAAACAGTTATCATTAAAATTAATCGAATAATCATAAAAGTGGGTAATGTTCATAAATGTATAAATTACAAAAACAATTAAATGAATGGGCATATTTCAGAATTGGTTACTCCATTTAGTCCATTTGGTCGACCTCGTTTTCTCTTCTTTCCAAGGAGAATGTTTTTCGCTGCAGGTAGAAAATGCCACTTATTTTGTCATTCTATTATTTTGGTGATAAAACATTTTATACTAATAATGGATTAATAATACGTCGTTTTTTATTAGTGCATAGGTACTGTGCTAATACCAAAGCTTGTTTTTCATCAGAGAAAAAATTGCATGACTAATATATTTGTCAACGGCCAACGAGTTGATCAGACCATTGGATCCTTTAGTCTAGGCCGATATCAGACATGGAATTGACCTAGTCTAATGGACCCTGAACATTACGCCAAAATAGACAAATGACTTTGCTTTCGCTAATTTGCACTTTACAGGGCAAATTAGTTGGACACTTGTTCGAAAGGTCCACTTTCGGCACGGAAAAGACACCGTATCACCTACTTCAACGGTTCGTGATATTGGATAGTAATTTTTTGCATCTGCCATCCTTCCTAGTTTGGTCCTGAAGGTAATATTTAGAAGCTGCTCTCTATAATATTTATTAGTAATATTCATCGTCGTCGTCGTGAATCGTCGTTCATCATTTGTGCTATTTCTTTCATAGACGATTAATCATCTGTGGAATCAGAAGGAAACTGATCAGCTACTTTTTTTGTTCATGATAATATTGGTAAATATTCATGATGTTTGATATATTCGGAGAAATTCTTATGACCGATTAAACCATCTGAAAGTACAATTTCTGTAAAAATTGGTATTTTTATCCATTTTATCCAACACCACCAATTTATCAATTTTGTTCATTTTATCCAGGTGGATGGATGCTAAGCTCATAGTACCGGATTTTTTAAACTCTTGCTATGAAATACAAAATGGTTACGAGTTAATAACACTTTATTTAATGGTCAATAAATTTGTAATTAGCATTATTATTGTTATTAGTAGCTAAACACTACTGCAGAATTGAAATAATGGATTATATTAATTGCTTAAGCCATTTAAACAATTTGCTTTTAAGATTGCGTGCACCTTTATGGCTCAGCAGCGAGCAGAAGATGCTAATCCACTCTAAAATTATTCTTGCCCGTTACGTTTCATTATTCGTTATTTCGTGGAACTGATAACATTCTCCTTTCTCCCTTTGTTATATATTGACTACGACTATGGTCATCGTAACGAGGCTGGACCTGATCAATGTGTAATTGGAAAAATCATATCAATACTTCTATAGTTGACATTTGTTAAATCAGAAAATAGACATGTCAAGTCACTTATTTGTATTTTTGGTTATTATTGGAAACCATTTGCAGCAGAGCTGTTCAAGAAATATTGAAACAATTAGCTTGTTGAAAGCGCTGCATAAATCTCAGTGTGGTATTCACGTCGTGGTATTTGTGAAATCTTCGGACACTCTAAATTACCACGATATTTTTCAACAGGACATTCCAGTTTTTATTTCCGACGCCAAGACCCTAAAAACTTACTTTGACCAGCATGATTTACGTCATTATCTAAATAGCAAGTATCCGATCTATTTTGTCAAACCAAAAAATTATCTGAAACTTTTTCCCCGAAATGTTTACAAGATTAGATGCATGGCCCATCTGCTTCTAGAGCCTCCCATGAAATTAACAGACGAAGATAAATACGCTTTTCTCAAAGTGATCAGATTTTGGAGTGCTTTAAAACTAAATGAGGATTATTACGCTGACAACGTTGTTACAGAAAGCAACAACTATGCTTTTCATCACCAAACTACGCTTCACGTCATTTCGAACACAACTTTCGAAAATCAAGGAAAATTTAATCAAGTGCTGTTAGAAAATATCAATTCCTTGCTTAAAATCGACACTAGTCGATTTAGTCCGAAAAACAAAAGGCTATTAACAAGTACCATTGTGTATTTCACAAATAACGGGTTTATTTTTGGTCTGTGTGATTTATGCCACATTTCTGACAAATTATTGTATCGTGGAAGGGAACATGAGAAATTTTCAGTGTGGATTAAACTTACAATGGACTTCAATCTCTTACCGGATACGTGGACAATGTTAAAAAATAATTACGATGTTACAATATTTCTGAAAAATAGAAATACAATACTTAAATTGGACTATGAAAATTCCGTGTCTGGCGAAATTATTCCCCTGAAGTTTCCTTCCTTGTACTTTTCTGCCATTAAAAACATTGTAGGAAATGTGAATATTTCTCCCAGGATATTATCATTTAGTCAGTTACTTACACGACATATTGAGAATGTGACATACACAACATTTACATTTACAGAAAAATCGGATAAATTAGTTCTCACATTTTTTAAACGATTTAGCGTTGATGTGCTCACAAATAATAGGGAAATGGTTCGAAATCCACTTAACTTAATTGTTGTTGACAACATCGGTCTGACATTCATTTCTTGCATGACTGAGAACGAAACCTTGTCCTTTTATGGCTATATAATTCCTTACCACGAAGGTACATGGTTAATTGCTGGGCTGTGCCTGGTAACTTGTTTGACAATAGTTTGGTTACTGTTGGCAATTGTCAATTTTAACTATGCCATTCAACACAATATGATTTTATATGGATTCGGAGTTCTGCTTGAAGTTGGTCTACACACTCCATCTTATATACAACGACTCAGTTGGTACAGATACGCCATCACCGGGTTTCTTCTTGGCGCCATAGTTTTGACAAACGGTTACAAAGGAATTTTTACTACCTACGTTACAGCACCACTACAGACTGACACTCTTAAAAGTTTCCAGAGTGCACTTGACCTCAACGTCACTGTGTATTCCAATTTTATAGCAGATAAATCATATCTTGACATTATTCAGGAAGAAATTGGCTCAATTAGTCATTACCAAACAAATCGGTCATTCGAACAAGTGAAATTGGATTTACGTCGTAACGCAGTGAAAAAAGTTCTGTGTTCGGCATGCTCATATCTGTTTAAGGAGGAATATGCTGCACCGTCTTCCTCATTGAATGGAATCGGAGAATGGACCTCGTCTTTGAATAAAACACTCAATTCAACGGGTTATTTAATTTTCCAAAAATTAACATTTCCAAATGGCTATCCGGATAAGACACCCCAAATGGATATAGCAAAATGTGACGGCACAATTTATGCTGATACAAGTGACACGATAAACACGTTTTATCTCAGCAGTCGTTGGAATAATGACACCATAATTCCGAGAAAACGTCTTTACCAAATTTCGTCAAGTAAAATGCTGACACAATCAAATGTTATTTTCTTTTTGAACAGGAATCCTTTCCACGAATATTTGTATACGAGAATGACGTTAATTGTACAAGGTGGGTTTTATACGCTATGGAAAACTCATGAGATGTTGAGTCAAGCATCTTGTAGAAAATGCAGAGAGAGAAACGAATATAAACCGAAGAAATTAAGCCTACAATCAAATTACATATCTGCGTTTTATATTTTACTCATTTTGATTGCAGTGTGTATTACATTATTTGTGTGGGAAATGTGTATAGCTCTTTACAGAGTTTGCATGGACCGATTCGAAATGTTTATGTTTAACTACAGAATCTTCAAACTTTAAGTATAATTATTCTCCAGCATTTAAAATTTAAAATTATTACTACATATTTAATACTTACAATATGTCAGTATAAAATTAATGTTAGTGTATATACAATATTATATGTAATATATATTGGAAACTTGTCATATTTTATGAGCCATTGGCTCACCGAGAATATTAAATAAATTCAATTCATTCATTCATTCAACTTCAGAATTGTCAAATTTTGAGAATAGTAATCGTTCTCCAGCATTTATAATTTTCGAACTGTCCTATTAGTCCTATACTTACAATATCGGATTAAATTTAAATTAGTAATGTAATGAATAGCTAAAGCACATTTTATAAATTGCAAATAGACCATAAAAAAGTCAAGTATGATACATTATTGAGACATAATATGCTATAGACTTCATCAACTACATTAACTCACTACTTAGACTAGGTAGGTGCTCTAAAACTTTTTATTAGTGACTAATGCCTAAATTAATCAAGTAAAGTAAAAGAAGTCTAGCTGAGCTTAAAAAGCGTTAAATTAAATTCTAGTGTTCAAACATAATGACATGTTTTAGCCAGAAGGCCACACAATATTGAATTGGAACATAGGTATATAGATATTTTAAGTCAATCAAATCCTCCATACAATTTTATTGCTGTGTAAGATTTTTTCATTGATCACGTTTTTGTTCAATCAGTTTTTTTTGCAGATCCCATAAATGCATTCTGATTATATGAATAACAGGCTGAATCTGACACTGTTTTATCAAATCAATTATATTATATATACTCGATCTTATAAATAAGATGTTTTATTGCTAAAAGTAAATATGTCTATACCTAATCATAATTTTTTGTTCAATTATTAACTTTTTTCTGTATATAAAAGCTTTCTAATCAAAACCCTTTCAAATAACACTTCTTGTTAATGAACAATATTAATTGCATTCATTGAAGCTCACAGTAAGTATCTTATATTCTCCCATAATATTTTTTGCCACCAAACTATAATTAACATGTTATTCGACGTAAAAAAATCCAACAGCGATAATACTTGGAGCAGCTTTGGACTTTAGTTCGTTCTCGTTGGTACAAAATTTTTGCTAATATAATTTAAATTCCTACTCATGAAAATTTAAAATAATTTTCGTTGACTAAACATTTCTGTACAAGCCAATTTAATACTGGCACATCCAACCATCAATTTATTAGTGGATTAGTCACACTCCTCTACATAATTCAGCTATATTCTAAAGTATCTGCAATAAAAGTGGTACAGACTGTGTATAATACTTTATTATACTGCTTGTGTTGTCGCATTCGCCTTGTATTACTACCACAAAAAATTGAAGGTCGAAGATGTACAAGTACAGTGATTACAAAAGGGATCAAGTACCTAAAAGTTCCATGTAAAGAACTATCGTCAATAAGCAATACGTAGAAAATGATTATCATGTAGTAGCATCAACAATATTATGAGCAACAAAATAAAGCAATTTATTAGGTATATTCAAATTCAGCAAAGAAAAGTTGTTATAATATTACACATTGGTTTATAATACAACTTAGGTCGTTTGGAACGAGACAATTCTCAGCATACTGAGAAATCTCCAATACCGGTTTTTTGTTTCTTCTCACGACAAATGCATTTCATTCTCCAGCTCAACTCTTGGATTCTTTTAGCCCATTGACTGGATGTACAAGGAATGAGTCACGAAAATCATAGTTGCTAATACCAAAGGCAGATGCATGGAAAAATACCATTATGTTTATTCACAACCAACACCTGCAGGTTTCTAATCCTATATCATCACAAGTTATTTATTATATTATTATGTGGTTTCTACTCGTGCAGTAAATCTGCACATCAAGCAAGTGGGGAAAAACTATGCTCTTCAATAAAGTCATTACCTGGACATTCAAAGGTAACTTTATTACGTAATGGTCAAGAAGATTCATTCAAGATTAGTTCGTAACAAAAAATACATCCTTAAACTCCAAATGTATTCACAACAATTAACCCTATACGAACCAATATATATTTTATAACTACTTGCTCACTTATTTAAACTGTTCGGTTCTAACAACACGATTTTCTGCTACACTGTACTTAAAAAGGTTTATTCTACAAGGGAAAATATGGCATTTTGGGACAGAAAAACTAAAATCATGATAATGGAAATTAATTTTTACAGATTGTTGTCAAATAAATATTTAGATAATTTTTGGCGTTTAACATATGTACTTATGTATAATAATGTTATTTTTTTACTTTTAGAAATTTAGTTTTATAATTTTGAGGATGATTCTAATTTAAAGGATCGAGATCTAGGTATTCGTACAATGTGTTCGTTGACTGTGTGCTTATTGTTTGGCATTTCAGGGTTAAATACTCCCCAGCCAAATCGCTCGTCTTTGTATAACGTCATCTTCGACGTATGACTAATCGTTCATACATAGACACTAAGGCGAAACAATGCAACCAACAACAAAGTAGTCACCCTACACGTAAATTCGCAAAAAATGTATCTTTTCTTAGTATTTTAGAATATCACAATAGAGCTGCTCTGAGTAGCGCATAAGTGAAATGCGTAGTAAATTCATTTAATATAAAGCATGAAATTGCAAATAAACGAAGTATTCACCTTGTGCACATCAAAGTGATAGCTACTAAAATTCAATAGGAAAAGAATACTTCAGCATGATAAGTTGGATATCAGGCAGACATGAGACAAACTCCGGTTTCGACATAAAATGCTTTCGGTACGTAAATCTATGATTTAAAATTTCACGATTTAATAATTCACGTTTATTGCTGTAATGCAATTTAAAAAAATACATTTAAATATTTAATAAAATGTTTTTCTTTGATAAACTTATTTTTTGATTTGTTGTTATAATTCCTTTTGCCAAGGGCATAATTTATGTAGCATTATTTGTTATACTGTAACATTATAAAATCTCAATATTGGGCAATATTTCAATGCTAGTATAATATGGCAACGATTTTACAATTCAATATTATCACCCTAATTTGAAATCATTTATTTAAATGTGAGTAAATAAATATTTAAATTAAAATCATGTCACAGATATTTCTTACATAACATACACGCTATTTCCACTGTAATTATTTAATGTTTTCCAATTTTTTTATTGTCAATTTTTTACATTTCCAGGTTTCTGGTTGTAGCAGTGACACTTACAATATCAGAAAAACATATTTTATCCGTCGACGCGGCGAGAGAATATTATTACTCACGTCCTGGATATTCTGGTGATTCATACCAAAGAGCCTACAGTGATGATGATTATTCCTCATACACTGGCGAAAATGTTGGAATTGCCATTTTAGGTGCTTCCCGTACACGATATCCTGAACACCCCGCAGCCAACATAGGATTCTCTTTTACACGACCATCAGACAATGAAAGACAAATTTCATACAACGTAGAAAATTCTCGTGACTCGTCTCCAGGCATTATTGACATTCTCAAATACATTTATGGACAAGGCAGAGAAGGGCGCAACTTTCGGTTGAAGGCAACTGACGATGATACTGCGAGTGGCAGTAGAACACCCGGAATAGGACTTTATGTAGCGGCTGTTCCAGGAAATACACAAATAGGAGAAAAAGATAAGGTTCCGTGCACTTGTAATAAGGGAACTGGAGAGACAGAAGAACAATCCCCACACCAAGAAACCAGTTTTGGGGCAGATCAAACTGACTCAGTACAAAGAAAGGCAGACGATACTTCTGATTCGGAAATAATCGCAGGAACACATCAAACAATTAATTCGGGAAATATAAATCCTACTAACTTGCCGGGAACGGACGATAGGCATACACATGAAACCGATTCAGGAAAAATAATTCAATTATCAGGGCCCAATGACACACCAAACTCAGAATTTAGGAATAGAAATGAAAATCCTTACACACAAGTTGTGAATCGGGAGCAACCTCCATACTTCGAAATGAGGAACCCATATCAAACAGCACGGGAAAGATATTCAGTTCCAGATCAAACACCCGATTCAACAATTGAATATTTACAAACAAATCCAAATCGGCCACCATCTTCAGTAAATGTGAATCCAGATCAGTTGCCTTACACAGAATTTGGAGATTCATTCCAAAAACCTTATTCTGAGACAGACAATTCAGATCAAATACGTTTTTCCGGCACTTCAGATCCGAATCAACCACCTCCTTCAGAAATTAGTAATCCGTCAGCGCATGCAGGAATAATGCAAATACTTCTAACACGGAATCCAGAAATTGTAAATCCAGATTCAAATCGCAAACCACAAATTATGAATTCTCAAGTTAATCACAATTCAGAAAATTCGAATCCAGAAAATAAACTTTCCCCACAAATTGTAAACTTTAATCCAAATCCCAATTTAGGAAATTTAAATCCAGAAAATACTCTTACACCACAAGTTGTAAATTTTAATCTTAATCCCAATTCAGGAAATTTAAACACAGAAAATAATCCTACACCACAAATTGTTTTCAATCCAAGTCCCAATCCAGGAAATTTAAATCCAGAAAACAACCCGACACCACAAATTGTAAATTTTAATCCAAATCCCAACCCAGGAAATTTAAACCCAGAAAATAATCCTACACCACAAATTGTTTTCAATCCAAATCCCAATCCAGGAAATTTAAATCCAGAAAACAATCCGACACCACAAATTGTTTTTAATCCAAATCCCAACCCAGGAAATTTGAACCCAGAAAATAATCCTACACCACAAATTGTTTTCAATCCAAATCCCAATCCAGGAAATTTAAACCCAGAAAACAATCCGACACCACAAGTTACAAATTTCAATCCAAATCCCAACCCAGGAAATTTAAACCCAGAAAATAATCCGACACCACAAGTTGTAAATTTTATTCCAAATCCCAATCCAGGAAATTTAAATCCAGAAAATAATGCTACACCACAAGTCGTAAACTTTAACGAAAATCCAGATCTAAATACCAAACCACAGATTATAAATTCTTATCCCAATTCAGAAATATTGAATCCTTTAAATCCCAATCCACAAATTTTGAATTCTAATGAACACCGTAGTCCAAAAGTTTTGAATTCAGATGGAGAACCAATTCCAGAAACTATAAATGCAGGGGAATCATCTCTTCAAGAGGTGGTGAAGGATGAGGACACGCCTTATTCAGTAATTTTAAACCCAATCCAAGTACCAAACTCGGACATTACAAAGTTGGACGGAACACCTGACATGGAACCTTCAGAAAAATATCAAGAGCCTGGATTAATAATGATGAAAACAGAAGAAACTCCAAACAAGGATTTAACCATCGTTAATCCAGTTCCAACTTCAGAAATCATTAGTACCGAAGAAATGTCTGATAAACAAATGAGAGAACCAATTACAATTCCCATTCTGTCATTAACAAGAAATGATGAGACTCCTGATATGAAACACACGGCAGCTAACGAAAAAATCCCCGATGATGACGCTGTCGACACAGAACAAATACCTGTTCAACAAATAATAGATCTTACATCAGATTTTGAACAGTTTCGCCCTAATAAGTCTCCGGATGAAGAAATAATAAATACAAGACCAACTCCAGGACTAATGCCACCAGTCAAAATTACGTACTCAGCAACCACACCAACAGACGAAACTCCTAAACTGGAAATAAATGGCACAGATAAAACTCCAGAGTTACCAATTCAAAATTTAGAGTTGTCTCCAAATTCAGAAATGAAAATTGTCGAAAACCCTCCAACCAGACAGATTACTCCAATTGACAAGGAACTCAGTTTAATACTAACAACGACCAATAGACCTCCACGTACTGGAATAATAGCGATAGACAGAACTCCCTACTATGAACCTGAAGGGACAACCGCAACTCCTAAGCATGAATCTGTAGAGATATACAGAACTCCCTACCATGAATATTATGAGACGGACACAACTCCTTACCATGAATTTGTGGAGACAGACACAACAACGCCCCATCCCAAAATAACTATAAGAACTACTTCAACTCCCAACAAAGAAACTTTGAAAACAGAACAACCGCTTATTCAAGAACAAACTGACTTGATGCCGGATATTCCTTTATTGACAATAAATGGAACTGCCGAAGCTGGAATATCAACTACTGAGAAAACACCTTATTTTGGAAATTCGGGAACAACAGAGCCAGATCAACCCTCAAATTCTGAAGTAGTAAAAATTGGTGACGCACCCAAAATAGTTGATCAAACATTAGATATAGAATTAACTTCCACAGATAAAACGTCCGATGTATCAAAACCGAATGAAACACGTGATTTAACAGTCGGGGAAAATGATTCTATTCAGGACAAACAAATAAAAGTGACGGATTCAACATCACATTCAGCAACCATGAGCGTAGCCACAACTCCAACAGCTCCAGAAATAAAAACGACGAGTGAAACACCCGAAACAGTAGCGAAAGTAAATGAGACTCCCGAGAAAGTAATGAAAGAAAATGAGACTCCCGACACAGTAACAAAAGCAAATGTGACTCCCGAGACAGTAACGAAACGAAGTGAGACTCCCGAGACAGTAACAAAAGCAAACGAAACTCCCGAGACAGTAACGAAAGGAAATGAGACTCCAGAGACAGTAACAAAAGCAAATGTGACTCCCGAGACAGTAACGAAACGAAGTGAGACTCCCGAGACAGTAACAAAAGCAAACGAAAACTCCCGAGACAGTAACGAAAGGAAATGAGACTCCAGAGACAGTAGCGAAAGAAAATGAGACTCCCGACACAGTAACCAAAGCAAATAAGACTCCCGAGACAGTAACAAAACGAAGTGAGACTCCTGAGACAGTAACAAAGGCAAATGAAACTCCCGAGATAGTAACGAAAGGAAGTGAGACTCCAGAGACAGCAACAAAAGCCAATGAGACTCCCGAAACAGCAACTAAAGCAAATGAGACTCCCGAAGCAGTAACCAAAGCAAATGAAACTCCTGAGACAAACACGAAACCAAATGAAACACCGGAGACAATATCGAAAGTAAATGAAGCGCCTGAGTCAGTAACGAAAGGAAATGAAATCCCCGAGACAATAACAGAAGGAAATGAAAAACTCGAAACAGTAACGAAAGCAAATGAGACACCCGAGACAGCAACGAAAGAAAATGAAACACCGGAGACAGCAACGAAAGCAAATGAAACACCCGAGACAGCAACGAAAGCAAATGAAACACCCGAGTTAGTAACGAAAGCAAATGAAACACCCGAGACAGCAACGAAACCGAAAGAGACACCTGATACAAGGGAAAGAAGTGGAAAAAGTGAAGATGAAGTGCCGTATTCAGGATTAGAACAAATAGTAGAAACCAATCCAATAATCGATCAGCAATTAACAGATGCGGATCAAGCATTTGACAAAGAACCAATTAAGAGCAAACCAATTCCCGATTCAGCAGTAACGGACGATTCGCCCGGCGAATTAACATTGAATTCTGACAGAACACCAAAACCCGAAATTACGAATTCAGAACCCGAGGACAAAGGAATATCAAAAACATACAAACCTAACAATGTGAAGCCAATTCGAGTACCGACTAAGGAAGAATTATTTCCCGACCAAACTCAAGATACTCAAACTTTGACATGGCCTACCAAATCTGGAACAGGGAATGTGAAGTCTCCAACCGGATACAGCAACATTGAAGATGACTCGAATATTCAGTACAAAAATAATGACGAGGTCTTCAACAGCCCCAAAATGAATTACAAAGAGACAAGCGATAGTACTCGTGAACCCGAGAGCAGCAATGGGGAGGACTCTAATAGCAAAGACAAAGAAAAGAATGAGAATAATCCCGACGACATCAAAGAGAGAGCTAAATCGGTTTATAGAAACATAAAAGCACAAACGAATATTCTTAAAAAACTTTGGCAAAGAATTTAGGAAACTAAATTATTCTGAAAGGAAACATCTAAATAATATACAAGACCAGCCGGTTCTAACTGTGAATATGAATTTGAAACATACTGGGGTCAATTCTAATACTCTTGGTAAGAAGATACTTGCCAAAATCAAAAGAATGTTTATTAGGTAACATTTTACCTAAAACTTTGTTGATTGTTAACTTGTAAAATGAAAGAGGGTTGCGTGACACAATTATGTACTTTGGTTAAATAAATGGATGAATTTTATTTTTAAATATATAAAACATCATTTATTTGGATTTTAATTTTTCTTATATCTTGAAACCATTATATGAATTATTAACATGCTTCATCTCAACTCAAACTCGCTAAATATCTCAAGAAATGCTGACTGAGATGTGAATGGTGCATTTTACTTGCATTCACTTTTAATAGTATTAATAAAAAAATCATAAATGTATTAGCTTTATAATTTGCTTGTATATTATGTCTTTGTGTTCACCTGTGTATAAAATCATATATTAGCCAAAACCAGAGGAAGTTTTAGATATTTTGTTTGATTATTCTGTTTTCACCATTATTCGCAATATTTTCCAAACAATACAGTATAAATATTTCAGGTCATCATATTACAACAACAGTCATTTATTGCCAATTTATGAATGTGAATGATTTTGACAGCGGAATCTACAATCAAAACAAGTCTTTAAAAACGACACATATTTTATACGCTTATAATGTAAATAGCTTGGGGACGTGCACATAATACGTAACCAAAATTTTGCAAAATTTGGACCCCCTCCCCCTGCGTTACGTTTTTTGGCTCATCCCTCCATGTATTAAAAGCCTAGCGGAACGCTTGCTCTTACCCCCTCCCCCCTCAACTGCATTATTACCGTGCATGATATGTACGATCCCTTGCCTAATTTTGGCTATTCCCAATACATACATAAATCATTTGTTGAGAGCCATTAGCAGTTCCATCGTTCCAATGCATACAGAATTCAGAAACTTGATTATTTTTTTCTTGTTTCCATAAGCAAATTTTCCAATTTTCGTTTTCAGTGGCTGCGAAGCTAACATGAATTTCCTCATTGCCTTTACTTCCAATCTGCACCCCTGGTATCGACTCCAAGATTTGATACAGCTTTTGGATTTGTGGAAACCATACGATGTGGCCCATAAAAGGAAAATCCATAATGCCATCATGAACAAGCCGGATAAAAATGTTAAGACTGTCAAAAATTCTCCCAACTCGTCGCTTTTGCGGATCCAACAATAATTGCAGATGTATATTCCTCTTTTCAATGTGAATTGCACAACGTACAGTGAATCTTCATATATTTCATTTAACACCTTGCTGAAAATACTCAAACGCAGATAAACGACTCGTATGTTGTATGGGGTTCTCTGTTCTTCCACGGTTCTATATTTCTTTCCACCAATTCTAGGAATAGTTTAACAAATTAAGAAGCATTAAAATATGCCAGCTTATACCTTACAGCAATAAATACATGCATGCTGTCCTTTGCAAAACAGATTTCATATGTTACCACATAATATTATATCTACACCATGCTCGTACGCAAGATTGAAAGGGTGCTCAGCAAGATAATATAAAATACAGCACCTCATTTTGTGAATTGAGGCTTCTGGCTTAATTAATTAATGAGATTTTAATGTGAACTCGTTTTTAAGAGATGAGATGCTTGAGATGCCCACGCTCCATTTTTGAAAAAGCTTCAAAATTGGAGCATGGGCTCATAAAAAAGAGGCATTTTGTTGAAGGATGCTTTTTGCACTTTTTGGTGCGCAAATGTGTACAAAAAATAAATTTGTACATTCTTTGTGTATTTCCCCACATTTTAGGGTATGATTACAACACACAAAATTGCTAAAGCATATTGTATACAAAAGATTTAGTAATTCTACGAAATGTACTTTAGAATGATGGAAAGACCTCTTTATCATATATTCCATATTATATAATATTTCATCACAATTTCATCTGATATTCTTGCACAACTGTTGTGTTATTGGATTATCAAAAATTTTAATATGATAAAGTAATATACCTACATAGGTCTTTGCAAATGTCAAACTTACTTGATTTCTCGAATAAAATGAACAAAATTATAGATGAAAGTAGACGCAGTGACCAAGTGAAACCACATGTGTGCAAACGTAGAGTATTGTAACCACAACACGAATACTCCAAATGCAATACGAATAATATTATCCTGGTGAGGAAAAATATGAATTCCTTGTGAAGCATTAATTAACAGATCCACAGGATAGACCGCCCAGTGAGGAAACAAGACATAAACACCCAGAAGTCCGAACGGCCAAACAAACATTACATACAATGACATCCAGCATATCAGTACAAACAAGTCTGGCTTAGTTTCCATCCGTATAAGGAATGTGTCTGTTGAATTAACAAAATATCCCATTTTATTATTATTCATAAACCCCTTTTTGCAAAACGGACTCTTATAAGATCATTTACTGATGTTGTTAAGCGTCAATGAAGTTTAATGGCTTTGTTATTAAGTAGCGTCAGCTACTTTATAAGAATGGGTATGATGTCTGTCTGTCAATCTGTCTGTCCGTCGGGTGTGCACAAAAATTATATAGCATAATACTAGCTATTACGGGATATCCGATCGTCGGCTCTCTCTCAGATTGTATCTGGCATGACAGCAAGCAGATACATCCACCATCAAGTATAATATCATTCATAGTGATACTTTTTGAATAATTAGTTAGATTGATGGTTGAATATTAATTTTAAATGTTACGCTTTCAAAATACAGTTTAGACAATTAAGTTTGGCTGGCGCTACTTCGTAACATTTGTTACAGTTGTAACAGTTTATTTACACTCGAAATAAATTTCAATGTCAATTATAGAACATTTGTGTAACTAGACGGCCATTCGTTTTTCACTCAGCGCATAGAAGTTTAAGTTTTATGTTGCAGACGTGTCGGTCACAATTTGTGACCGATCACGGACAGACAGGCAGACTGGTTAGTTATTCGCATAAGGATCTCTCAAGTTCGATCTTAATAAATCATCATTATGATTTGCCCATTTCAATTTAATTAAATGGGCAGGAAATTACATGCCACCAAGGGCGTTCCCAAGGTATGGGGCACAAGACGCCATCCCCTCAAATTGTATAAAATTTGGATAAAAAATTTAAAAAAGTGAATTTTTTGAATATAATATGTTTGTGGTTCCTTTAAGCGTAATTCTTGGTCTTATTTTTTGCTCTACGAGTGGCATTTGTAAGCTTTTAAAATGTCCGTGTGGCCTCACAAATAGCAATCATAGTTACGCGCCTGCATGTTACACAGTAATACTATGATAATATATAAAACTCTGTTTCCATTGTTATATTATTGCCTATGACAAAGTCCAAAGACAAATTTATAACCCAAACGTCAGAATATTCCAAAGGACGTTGTAAATGAAAAACACGAACCGTTTGATAACGATAACATTTGAGGCATTGATGGTGCAATTGATATTTCATTGAATTTGGTGCTCTGAATGTTAAAACCTTTTTGGAAACTGAACTCATTAAATGAAAAAGTGAGGACATAACACACGCATGCATATGCACTATGCACCGCACCGCAATAATATAGCATCCTCCCACAAACTAATTATAGGTAGAATATAATATAAGGTATAAAATAAACTAACAATGCAACATTAAAAAACTCAAATTATCAACCATGCGTTCTAAGATATAAAATTAAAATAATGTGGATTTTATCCAGAAAGGTTTACAGTAAATAGGTACCTTTATTATTTTGTGCCAGTTTCTTGGCTTGGTTTACCATGACCAGGAAGTGATCTGTTTTCAGCCATGACATAATTGCAACTGTCAATGTGTCAACTAAAATGATGACAACTATGAAGCACACGGATGCTTGTACAATATTTTTATTAACCCTCTCCTCGTAGAATCCTCTGACAGAAGCGTAGACTGTGTAAATTAGAACGGTCAGTACAAACGACAGATACCTCAATTTTGAAAACCAATTTTTGGCAATTGAAATTTCATTCTTTTTAAAATCCCAGCAAAACGGGATGGATCCCATTAAATTGTTCCACACTACAACCACCTTGACGAGATTATGTGGGGTTAGTTTCTCCAATATTTTTGCATCAACGTGCTTAATGATATATGAAAGCATTGCAAAATTGTAGTGAAAATCAGAAATCTACGAATGGTTATGTACAAAAAGATCATGCACTATATTTAGTCCATTTATAATTTTTAAGGAATGCTGGAACTTTTGCGGTTGCTAATGCGATACTTTAGGATAAATATCAAGTTTATAAGAAACAGAATACTGGGCGACTTCACGCTGCCGAATATCGTAGTTTAGAAAGCTTCCTATTTAACTTCGGTACATCCATAGTACATATATTGAAATTCTAATTTTCAGGTCTTGTAACTCGAATTTTCTGAAAAAGGCAATTCACACGGTTTTTGTTGAATTTTGTAGTCAAAACTTTTATGATTAAGCCCAATTACGAAAAGTAGTGGAGTGAATTCACCCATTTGTTAGCACTGACACTATCGTTCTTGACGCAGTACACTGACAAAATATTTTTAAACGGAAACGCAGGTATTGGAAAACATCTACGACCCTTATAAACGGATCATTAAATAAACACAACCTTGTATACGTATTATAAATATTTTTTGCATGGCAATCACTCCATCCGAACTTGTAAAACAATGTTTCTCTAAAAAAAGAATCAATACTCTGCAAGCTGTAGCTGTAACAATTTGAAAAAAGAAATTATTGAAAGGTGTAATACCACAAAGCAGTAAAAGGAACTCAATAGGCTTAAACAAATTATTTGTGCTGCAACCAATAATTTAGAAAATTACATGTTTACTATATTCAGACGGTGAGCTATTAAAATCTTACGGAATGTTAGGGTGTTTTAAATGGGCGTGTTATGGATTAGTTTCTTTGAGACATAGGAACTTTATAGGTTAAATTTAATGTAACATGATGGTTACGCAGCTATTTCCGTAAAAACATTATCACATATATTCATTTATGTTATTAGATGTGAAATAGACCAGAAATGTTTTCGAAAAGTTGTAACATTTTTTGTTAACTAATACTTGCTAACGTTCATCAGATATCCTCAAGGATAGGAAAAAAATTGCAGAGTAATTACTTTCGCAATTTTAACATTACTACTGAAGTTTTTAATGAACATAAACATTTCAGAGTTTGTTCAAACTAATCAAGTGCAGCATTGGAGTTGAGAGTGAGCAGATCAACCATTTTGATCATTGATATAATTTTCATTTTAATTATTCCTAATTGATTTTACCTTTGATTTTAATAAACCAATCAATTAAATTACAGCTTCTCAACAGTGACTAGCAACGTACATCTCATTAGCAGTGCCCGGAAGTCATATTTTTAGCCGAAATAGTTCACCCTTAGTAAACCGTCCATAGATAGTCAACGGTCATCTAAGCCATTACAGTACAGCTTCATTCACAGTATAACGAAGTCAGTGTCATTTTGCATACAGGCAGGTCACGGCTTGGTCGGGAGCCAAGGATAAAATTCTAGGCCCTTAACATGACTATAGAAATATTAATACAGATATCACAAGAATATTGTATGATCAATGCACAATTTTTTAATAGTGATAATTCATTTAATTTTTATCGTAATTATTATTAATATTAGTTCAACCATTGCATTGCTCCTACTTCGTATTGACGAATTTATGAGCAGGAGGTTACGATTTATTGGTGATGGGAAAAATTGTAAACGGAAACAACAAGGCATAACAATAAAGGGACTTTTAATTATTTCCGAGGTAATAAAATGAAGTAGTCATTGTATAAATCAGTTATTTTGATTTTTCAAATCTTATGCAATTAGATGAATATCAATCAATTCAATTATTTTTTATAATCTTAATCGGGTATGGCCCTAATTCTAAACTCTAT
Organism: Pogonognathellus flavescens; assembly: GCA_019776165.1. NCBI lineage: Eukaryota > Metazoa > Arthropoda > Collembola > Entomobryomorpha > Tomoceridae > Pogonognathellus > Pogonognathellus flavescens. Next base: position 18,927 of record JABASD010003410.1, read on the forward strand.
AATTTGCTTGTATTTGTGTTATCAATCATGTGTATGAAATAATATATTAGCCAAAACCAGAGGAATTTTAGATATTTTGTTTGATTATTCTGTTTTCACCATTGTTCGCAATATTTTCCAAACAATACAGTATAAATAATTCAGGTCATCATGTTACAAGTCATATTTATTGCCAATTTATGATTGTGAATGATTTTGACAGCGGAACCTACAATCAAAACAAGTCTGTAAAAACACATATTTTATACATACAGACACCTCTATAAAAATAGCTTGGGGACCGTGCACATAATAGGTAACCAAAATTTTGCAAAATTTGGACCCCATCCCCCCTTGCGTAACGTTTTTGGCTCCTCCGTCCATGTATTAAAACGCTTTCTCTTACCCCCCCCCCCCTCAACTGCATTATAATCGCGCATTATATGCACGATCCCTTGCCTAATTTTAGCTATTCTCAATACATACATAAATCATTTGTTGAGAGCCATTAGCAGTTCCATCGTTCCAATGCATACAGAATTCAGAAATTTAATGATTTTTTTCTTGTTCCCATAAGCAAATTTTCCAATTTTCGTTTTCAGTGGCTGCGAAGCTAACATGAATTTCCTCATTGCCTCTACTTCCAAGCTATCCCCCTGGTATCGACTCCAAGATTTGATGCAGCTTTTGGATTTGTGGAAACCATAAGATGTGGCCCATAAAAGGAAAATCCATACTGTCATCATGAACAAGCCGGATAAAAATGCTAAGACTGTCAGAAATTCTCCCAACTCGTCACTCTTGCGGATCCAACAATAATTGCATATGTATATTCCTCTTTTCAATGTGAATTGCACAACGTACAGTGAATCTGCATATATTTCATTTAACATTTTGTAGAATATACTCAAGCGCAGATAAACTGCTTGTATGTTGTGTGGTGTTCTCTGTTCGTCCACGGTTTTATATTTCTTTCCACCAATTCTAAGAATAGTTTAACAATTAAGAAGCATTAAACCATGCCAGCTTTTACCCACAGCAAAAATACATTAATTTGCTGTCCTTTGCAAAACAGATTTCATTAATGTTACCACATAATGTTATATCTACACCAGGCGTCAGGCGCGTACCCACTGTTGAAAGTTGGGGGTGCTCAGCAAAATAATATAAAATACAGCACTTTATTTTGGGAATTGAAGCTTATGGTTTATTAAATGAATGTGATTTTAATGTGAACTCGTTTTTTAAGAGATGAGAACTTGTTTTCGAAAAAGCTTCAAAATTGGAACATTAAATAGAGGCCTTTTGTTGAAGAGCGCTTTTGGCTTTTTTACAAGTTTTGGTGCGCAAATGTGTACAAACAATCAATTTGTACATTCTTTTCAGG
>JABASD010003411.1:0-20290 GCA_019776165.1 Pogonognathellus flavescens
AGTTGACGAAATCTCAGGATATCAACTTTTTTCATTTTTCGTGATTTTGGCACAGAAAATTGGATTTTCTGTGCCAGACCGGTTTATTATGAGCGAGTATTACAGGCATTTATTTGTAATTGTTCCTGTGTTGCGTTGTCTAAGAAACCTTGGTACCGTTATAATATAATTTAATACTACGGTCATTCAACAGCAACTTTACGCATACTTTATGTTATAAGTATAAAGGAAACCTATAATCCTGATTCTATCTAAGCATGCCTTTCACTATCGGCGTGTATAAACCTGGCTACATAATTATCAATTCCAACGAGAAAACTCAATTCGGGTCAGAATGTAATTCAATAGCATTTTTCATTTCAACATCTTGCCATGTTAGTACACTTCAATCTTATTACTCACACTAGTTTACATATCTACAATGACAAATTAATTTGTGACTCAATATGCTGATGTAATAATATCGTGTAATTGAAATAGGAGTTTTACATGCTCAGATCAGATTATAAGATTTGTATCATGTTCCTCATTGCCAGTAAATTCTAAGATTAGACGCATTTAGTTAAACAGATCATTGTGGGTACTTCTTGGAAAACTGATTTTGAGTTAAGAAATACCAAGAATACAAATAATATCGGTTAACCACAATTCTATTCTGCTAATTCCTTGTCGTGTGCTCCGACCCATTCCTACCTCAGTATGAAATTCCTTATGTTGCAGCGAGAACATAAAATAGAAACCTTTTCATTCCATCCAATATGTACTTGGAAGTGTAAATGGAACGGAATACTGAATTCATAGAAAGCAATTTTTATGTAGCCACCATACTTATTTTACCAATAAGCAAATAAGAAATCAAAGCTGAATGCGGTTTTATGTAAACTAAATACCTTCCTTTGTCCATAAAAAGGAACACTTGAGCACAATATAAAGTCGCCCACGACAAATACAATTAAACGATTCAGAAGCATGAAATACATATACAGTGGAATAAAATTCAATTCATTCATCGCTCATGACTGTTGTGACTGTCATGACTCATGTTGAAGCAAATCTTGTTTGACAATAAAACATAATAACACAACTCGAATGAAGTATTTTACAGTAAGAACATATTACACAAAGGAAACAGGCAAGTCGCAGACTTTCCGTTGAAGCATTTCTCTATTTAGAATCAAAGTAAACAGACGTAGACAGAGACAGATCGAATTCGTCTGGAAAAGGGTCATTACATCACAGCACAGCTCTCTTATATCTCTACTATAGTGCAGAAAATAACTGAAATAAGAATCGTTACTCTGTATATGACTTTGGGAGTGTGGGAACGTCTGCAAATGCATTGAGGAACTAAATATTTACTTATCTGTAAAATGTTAGACCAAAGAGAGAATGGAATGTTTTTATGGACATTTTTATATACAGATATATGAGTGCCATGCACACTTGCACACACATAAGTTCTAAATTGTACGTATAAATATAGCTTTTAAGATTTCTATTGCTACATGCTACATTACTTACATAAGTAGCCAATTTTATCAATGCAATTGTACACAAAGAGTCTCAAAATAGTTCGAGAGTACAGAAGTACTCATACAATGATTTCAATTATGGCTATTCTGAGATACAGTTCCATCCATAGTGGCTAAGCCATTAAGTAGTTTCTCAATTGTTAGCTTGCTATATTTAGTCTGCTCTTTCAGCTTAAATCTTACGATTAGCGATAACCCAACCTTTTAATGTCTAACCAACGAGTAATGGAGATAATGATTTAATAATATGGGAAATGGAAAAATTACCAAAGGAGAGAGATGAACGTCAATTTGTATAACGCAGTACCTTGCTACATTTCGTTAAAATGAGACACAAGTTTATAGTGTAAACTATTTCTCCATGCATGCAATTATGTAAGTTATCCATATACTGTGTTCTTGGATTATACTTAATGCGAGTCATATAAGTATAATTCAGTTTGCAAAAACTTACAAAAAAGGACTTTTTGCATTTGCATTCATTCACAGATGAATTGAATACGACATGGCCAAGTTTTTTATGCGATATACATAAAATAGATAAAGAAAACTTGAGATCGAGACAAAAATAAATCGATGTATTTTAAGTGGACAGTTGAGTTAGTTGGTATATGCATTGGTATTTATATTTCAGTTTTTATTGTAATATTTGATTCTTTAGTTGATTCGATGGTCTATTTACTTGTAATTCAGTGCCTTCCTTAAGGGTGCATATATAACATAACATATCCGAATAAAACAATATTTTATGATTTACAGTAGTGTAATGCATATTTACAACATGTACTGAAAAATAACCACGCAGAGCGTACCATTAAAATACATAGGTATGAGTACGACTATTTCTAGGAATGTAGAAACAATACACGTTCTAAAAAGAAATCTAAGATTAAGTGCGTAAAAGTACAAAACGTTTTTTCAGTACTGTACTACATACATATTTACATTGAGGACATACTGTAGACTGTACACACATATTATAATAGCCTTATTTGTAAAATCTGCACACAATGCAGAGCTGCCGGCCCACCACTCTCTATTCCAACTAAAATAATGTTTGTATATTCGTCTCATTTGAGTACAGTACACGCACTGCACTACATGTGGGGGACGTGCTGTATCTTAAGGTTAAGATTAAGATCGTATTTATAAACATAATGTAACTTGGAATCAAATCTAGAACGATATTCTATCACCTGAGTTAAGTTTAATTGAAAAAGTGCACTCACTCTTTCTTCCATTTCCTTTAACTACGCAATTAATATTTGTTTTTAGAGTGCAGTGATCTAAAAAAGATAAGTTTTGTACTAGACGAACCTAAACGAGCCTTTAAACACACTCCTCAACTTTCTTCCGCATCTTTTTCCACATTAAAGCTGCACCATTCTTCTTACGACTAATCTCTCGCATCGCTTGACATTTCACACTTTCCTTTCACGAATTACAAATTACAATACAGCAATTAAATCTTATTGCGTTAATTGCAATGCTACATATCTATTAAAACTACTTAATTACTTCTTACAAGTAACTACAAGACTACAACTACACTACCACCAAATAACTATAGACTAACTACGGACTAACTACTATCGTTAAAATATACCTGTCATTGTTATCGATATAATATTCATATATAATTATATATTAGGTAGCATATATGTATAGGTACTTATAAGGATACATTTAGTCCCTATAATAATGTAACAGTGAAAAATATTTAAACATCAAAATAAAAAAGAAACTTATCAAAATGTCTAAAAATTTTGAACTGATTTCTATAAAAATTATTACTCTAGCTAACAAAACATAGACAATTTCACAGAGACACGATATTTAGGCATTTTAAAATGAAAACTAACACTACATTGAATAGTTTCTCTATTCTACTAAGATTCTTATGAACAGCCACATTTATCGACAACCATACCGGGCAAAACACTGAATACAATATTAGAATCTCCGTCAAAATACAGCATAGAAATAGAAGACATTTTTCTAGCAGCACAGCAAGGTCCGCCAACCCCGGTTGGAATGGCTTGTTGCACTATGTGATTATGAGGATACTTTTGTAGAAAAGCATAAGGACATTCTCCAGAACAATAATTTGCGTCATATTTCTTAGGGGCGATTATCCAGTCCCATCCAAAATCTTCAAAGTCAACAGTCAATGGATACCGACAGCAACGAGTCTCAGGAGAATTCTCTTCACAAGTCATTCCTATGTTCCGCGCGTGACGAGACTTCCCGTTTTCTTGAACCACCACCTCTATGAATGGGTACTGCTGACAATTCAAAGAAATGACATTTCATTTCATTGACATATAATAACACTTCTCCACTAAATATTTCTCATCATAATGAATTTCCCAATCTAAATGAAATCCAGGTCCAAGATGTACATGTACATGCAAAAAATTTAAAAAAAAATTATATTGAGTATTCTCTTACCGCATTAACATCATTATCAGAGGGACTCACTACGGATACATCGGGACTTGGGTTTCGGTTAGCGTCCACAGCGTCAATGACTAAACAAATTTTTCTTGAAGTTGAAGTTGGTCTTGTCCCACCCATCCACTTTGCCAAAGCATTTTTAATATCGACTTGAACCCATTTTGATCTTCCGTGACGACTGTGTGTAAGACCACCATGCTTAGGTTTGTAAAGTCTGTCAATAGAGAAAACTGAATTTGAGACATGGAAATAAAGATGGAATAATAATATTCTCGTGGAAAAGTATGCAATGTGCATTATAAATAGATGCATGTTCACTTAAAAGATTCTCTCACCCGTAATCAATAGAAATGGGGGATTCTCCATTTTTGGGTTCCATAAGTTCCATAAGCCTAACAGTAAAATTAACGGATCTCTCTTTGTGATGACGAGAATGGCTATAGTTGACATGGACGTACAATGTTGCAGAATTAATTCCCATATTGGCTAACTTGTCCGAGAATGAGAAACAATGAACTCCTTTAGTCTCCTTTGTATTGATCTTCATTTGCTCTGTTAAATAAAAATATAATTCATTGAAATTTATGCATTTGCTACGTTACTTTATAGATTAATTAGATAATAAAATACGACAGCTTGGAATTATATAGAGTATCATGTACATTCTTTAGTAAGGAAACTAAGCTTTAACTCTACGCATAGAATTAGGTGATTAATGATTAGAATGACCCCGAGACACACGGTCTAAATGCGTGGCCGTGATCTTTACACTTGACTTGACCAAATCAACAGATTTAAACACAAGACTGTCTCCAGTTAGTCCTGTCACTGAACATTATGCTAATTACCATCGATTAAAGTTCTAGTATCGCACCCCATACTTTCTTATGGTCAGCAGACCTCCCTTACATTCATCATGAGCGTAAATCGGTCATTCTGTATATATTTTACCATATTTACATTGCTTTATGTACTTTAGCACTCGTGATAAGTGTTCAACAGCTATTACACGTTTTTTTAAATTACAGTACTATCACAGGCAATATAATTTTAGATGCAAAAGATTCCAGGACTTATGTCAACCTCCTCCCTCAAATATACATCGCTGTTCGGGATTACATACATGCAAGGTGACTTTGGCGTTTAAGTACCATTTTTAGCTTGTAAAAAGTACTACACAGCCCGTACAGCCCCAGTCCAATGCATTTGCCGCCTATAATGCTATATCCATAGGCACAAAAGTAATTATAATTCGTACAGGAACATTTTATTAAATGCAATGAACGATCACTCATGACATAATTGAATTATGCTTAAGAATGAAGGCATTGTTTCACTGACATTGACACACAAATCATTATGTCAAGACAAATGTTATATTATGCTGTAAGATAAAAGAATCGCTGCACTACTAAATCAATACAAAGTTTACAAATCATAAAAATATTTTCTTGCAGACTCATTTCTTATCTACTAACGACTCATGTCACAATACACATTAATTAAGATGTACAAAGATACAATACATATAACTATCTGTACCATTAAAAGTTCATTTTACTGTGTTTTTACAAACAGAGATCATCAGAAAACTTATTTTGCGCATAGAAAGAAATTATTTTGATGAACATGACACACAGAATGGTGTGATAAAATGTTAGTCATACCAATCGTAATGTCATAAACAGGACTTGCAATATTTCACGGAATGCAAAAAACTGTGAAAAAAGTGTTAAGTGCAAACCCATAAAAACATGTTTACCTCTCATGATTATTTAACTGAGATGCAGATGTTTTCAATAGATTTACTGTTACATGTGAAACGGGCATAATAATATGTAACGGTTCATTTATATAAATATCTACATAGACAACTTATATAATGCATTCATTGAATAACAGCTGGGTATCTCTGTATGTACAGAGTCTCATTTTAAAGACAACGTAATTGCATTAATATTTATTTAGTTAAAGTCATAAAATAAAGTTGACATAGTAGGATTCACAATTTACACACAAATCAACTAATAAAACATTGCATTGCTAACATACTGCACTCGCACTAACTTTAGTTAAACAATAGAGGTCTACTTTTTTGCATTTCAGTGCTTAAATATTTTGACGGTGGCTTTACAAATGTTACATGCATTCATTGCAGCAGAAATATTATATGAGATTGAGATTGAATGACCAAAATCACAGTTTGTAAATTTAAAAGTTCTGTTTTGCTTTTAAAGTCACAAATAGTGTAATTTTTAGAGTATTTCAATTCTTGCTTAGGGGTTAACGAATTCAGTAAGGAACTTTTGTCTTGTACGACTGTAATACTGCAGTTAACATGTGCAGATCATTAGAACGGGAGCTAGCAGTCAGGATATTACAAATCACGTAGTAATGATGCATGAAGCCTCGTGCGGTTGTTGCACAGAGGAATGCTATACAGATTTGACTTTGACATTTCCATCATGAACCAGGAGAGTTGAAACTCCTCGTTACGTTTTATTAGGAAGAAAGTGCAAGATAAATAATATATGATATAGGACCATTAATGTTGCAAATAGTATAACTGATAATTGAAATAATTTCACAGGATCTTTGCAAGTATAAGTAATTTAAATCAGTGTTACAATCTCCATACACTAGTATAAACTTGTACAGGATTTTGATACCAAAGAAAAAAGCGGAAGCAAAGGTCGAACACTGCTACTGAATTATTACAAGTACAACATTACAAGCAACTCAAGGTATACAAGGCATTTTACAGCATCACACTAGCTTGCATTCGTCCATCGGTAGTGCTAACAAATAAATAAACCTTGGTAAATGGATGCAAAAAAGGAGCGGAAAGCATTTACCTAACGTGCCAAACAGTCATCAACTATTATTGAGGTGACGAAACTTGAATGAATAAATTAATTCGTTCTCGAAATATCGTTGTGATATATAGACGGACAGATAAAAAGAACGTCACTATAAAGCAGCTTCGGATTTGTAGTACGTATTTATATTATATTAAATAAATGATTATATTAAACTTATTCTTAGACATTATAAATTATAATTTCACCGGTTGACCCCATTTTTGAACGTGACCTTAATTTTGACCCACAAATCACTTATGAGAAGATTGAACCAATTGTGTTTATCATTCGGGAGTTATATATTATAACGGTCACGGACGGACGGACAGACATTTTCATAAACCATTATGCATTACTATAAAGTAGCTTCCACAATTTATAAGTGTACTTGCTTCTTATTCTTAATATGTAATAAAATTCAGTTCTAGATATCTGTGTTATGTTGTTCACACATATTGGGAGTTTCGTGATTAGAACATGAATTTGAGTTCATAAAATTATCAAATAAGCTGGAAAGCATGCAGCAGCACCCCTTAAGCAATTGATAATCTTGTAAATTCGCATACTAGTTTACATGACTGCTGTGGAGTTGAGTGAATGAATTAGCTATCAACAAATGACAGATGATAGCAAGTTAACTCAAACACTTAGCGAATACGTCAAGTTGATACATTGTGCCCCTTTTCTTGTAAATGTGAACATTAAAAATGTAATCCAATCTTATTTTGCATGTTCCCCCAATAGCTTAGAATTAGCATTCCTCAATAATATCAGTCCGAAGTATAATACCTACATTTACATTACATAAAAATGTACAAACAGTAATAACGTTCATGTTCTGCCGACAAGTAGTTAGTAATCATAACCGGGGTAGTATTAAGAAAATCTTTGACAAATTATTGCCTTTTCTTCTATCTAAATGTTCTGCAGATAAAAATCTGCGTCATGCAAATATCTTTACGTATAGAATACGATTAACAGTTGTTGATAATATTTTCCTTTGTTGCTAAATATAAACGCAAATTTTACTTGGTCATCCTACTAATTTGCATTTTCTAAATCTGCAATAAAAAAATGCTTTTCTATTTGTTTTGTCTTTGTGTTTTGTACTACTACAGAAAGTAAGAGCATTAGCGTGAACATTAATTAAATTAAAATAACAGCAAATCCACAATAGGAATCTTTTGTACTGCTGCAAGATTTCAATATTCTGTGTTAGGTAAAATCACATGCGTGAGGTAATTATACTGAAAAGTTGGTATTTATATAGCATTGTATATAGAACGAAGTAGGATGCAAAGCTGGGAAAGAGCTCCACATCGTTCTCATCGAAAGATAGGATGATTTTGTTGCTGTGGTCTTTGACTCTATGTATTTATCTATACGAAGATATCTTTCTGTCTATATCCAGTCGTCTCTTCTTGTTGACAATAAATGACAAATCCACTCGACTGGTTGGAAAATGCTATGTATCTATGTACACAGTGACTTGAGTTACTATATACAAAGTCTGTCTGACATTGAGAAATTTTTTACTATTTAATGTATAATGTAACTTGTACTGCATCGTCAGAAATATCCTACCCATTAAGCTTAGATCAGTTTTAGTATAATAAGACATTATCATAGGGCCACAATACTCCACCTATATAGCGATATAAGGATATATGTTGCTAGGATTTATGTAGGCACTATGATAAGTATACAGTGTAAATGTACTTACATAACTAACACTAGTAATGACATTATACTAATAGTGCATAACACTTCATTTACTAGACATCAGCTTTCGGGCGAATGATTCTGATTGAATTCTATAATTTGTCTCTCTTTACATTGGGATGCGACAGAAATTGGAATCTGTGTACTTTGAGTGCGTTTCTTAGCCAATGAGAAGGATATTCTCATCCTAGATGAGATTACTCACCCTCTCACTTAAATTACCTACTATAGATGTTTTCTTGTTGGTAATCTCGACTCGAGGAATAGCTATATTATGGTATACAAATTCAGAGAGAAAATAGTAAAACTATATTTAGGTATTTTTCTCTTGACATAATAAACATGACTGAGAGATAGTTAAGCTAATTGTACTCAAACACCTTAGTTGTATTTGTACTAGTTGAATATTTTTGCTTTAATACTGTAATGCTGGCTTTGCTTTTCTTTGTTGTATGTATTTATTAAGTGCATGGTTCATTTACTTACTATAATATTTTTCTGTTCTATTCGCTTGCCCATGCCCTTCCTCTTCCCACCTACCTTCACGTAGTAACATAGAGCAACAGATGACAGAGAATTCATAATCAGAATTGATAATATTTTGTTGTCAGCCACGGGCCGCTCTATGACCTGGACTTGCTGCCTTTGATAACCACATTCCTATTTAATTGAAATAGACTGGCGAATACACAAATGTGTACTGTGACTGCGATTATCTCTCTTAAGTACATTCTATGCGTATTGTTTCTATAAATACAAACCATAGCGATGTTTTATGCTATTACTTACGAAGAGAGAACATCATTTATTTAATTTATATATACCTACACAGTACACACTATACTACTCATAAAACATTATCAAATCACTGACACTCAAAACTTGGACTCTCGCGTCAACTTCTGTCTCCACAGTAAATTAATCATGGTAAAAAAACTCATTGCATCAAACAGAAAACCGAATCGATCATTATTGTTCGTGTTATTTGTACTCTGATGTTAAAAATAGCATTTCAAATCTCTGATAGGTGTGCATAGTGTAGTAAAGTAAACCTGGTGGTTTTGGGTAATATAATACATTATACAGTTACAATTACCTGATATAATATACCAAGTGATATGGAAAACTCTGTTGACATGATACATAGGTATATAAAATGTAATTTAATGTGTATCATGTTACATTGTGTTGAAATCGCAAGAACTGTCAGCCGGTATGTGTTACTTACTTCTACAGTACATACGAGTATGAGTAGCATTAATTATTATAGGTAATAGGATTGCATTGTGTACCTACTATACTGATGGATAATCAGCATTACTAATGCTTCCAGACAAAATAAACAAAAATTAATTTCTGTCGTCTAGAAATGGTTTTGATTGCATGTGGACTGAATTGTCCTGTATTGCTTTACATTTATGTACAGGATATTTTCTTACCAAAGCTAAGCAAGTGGAAATGATAATGTATAGTAGCCACAAATTGATTGGAAATCAGGTCTTCATCCCATTTGCTAAAGGTTTTCATTCCACCTGTCCACTTTACCGTAGAGTACAACTCTAAGTAGCAATTAATTACTCTGCCTGACTGTTCTACTGTACCTTGGGGATATAAATGTGAGATCAGCTAGCACAAAATGCAATTTTGCTTAACCAAGTTTATGTTACGGCAAGTTTCTTATGACGCGACATGTAATTTGAGAGTTGAGGAGTTGCACGGGGATTGACCTCGGTTGGTTTTCTGTGAAAAAGTGTAATAAACTAAAGTGTTAAATTAGATACCTACAGATTTGCAGTTGAGTCTGAAAAAAAGCAACCGACATAAGTAATCTGTCTCCCGTTAATTTTTGGAAAGGGTTCATTACAGAGCAACAGCAGGTATTTGACCGTACTATTTAGAAGTGTGAGAGAAGGGATTGTCTTTCCACCTGAATCTACTTGACTTGACCATTGGATCCGTACAATAAACTACTACTGTTTACCATTACTACTATGTGCAGAAAGGAAAAACTACTACGATGTACCTAATTCAAATTAAACTAAATTTTTCATGTGAATAACCAGACCATAAACAAAATAAAGAGATGATGTAGGTACTGGAAGCTTTTGGATCGGATCTGCCATGAAGTCACAGAGAGTTGAGCAAAATGCAATGCTATACTATTCCTACTACAATGCTAAAAGTATAATAATATTATACATATAATGAATGAGGAAAAAGTCTCATCCAGAACTCGTTTCTTCAAACACCCAAGCACAGATAGCAAGTTATCTATAGATAAGCAAATAAATCATCTTCTATACAAACCTTCCATCGCGAGAAAAGTTAGTGCTTATCCATTACTTTTACACTTTACCAAACCACCTATGTATTTGATTGGATTCTGTAACGTCAAACATTAAACTTGTGTTAACGCGACCACAGACACACACGTGTGGCTAACAGAATTTTTACTGGGACGTTAAACCGGTTGAATAACACATTCTGTTTTCAAAAGGTTCCCTATTTATTGTTGTTAGTAATTAAATCCATATGTGCAGACACATAGAACATATGATGCAGCTCCTTTAATGCAATATTTTAAAAAAATCGTCCAATTCGCAGCTGCTTAGCTTTTGGCTAACAATAAGCAATGAGAAAACTTCATGTCAGAATATTATTTCTAATATTATTATTATAGTAGTTCACTAATGGGATGAAGCAACCAGAATCTATACCTTCGACCAATTCTACAAACATATACTTATTTGTACACTTATTTAGTAACACACAAGCACACAATATCATTTTTGTACTGACTCCTGTCTGTTTTGGACTTGATGCATGCACAGGGCATAATACGTGTGTATTTGTGTGTACTGCAAAAGGAGAACGAAGTGACTGACATGACTCTCAGCTTGGTATACTACTTCAAGACAAAACCATGCAAAAGTCATGTCAGGTGAGCACAGAATAATGAGAGAGGTCATTTTACATGAAAACGTTCGCAGTGACTCGACTCGTCTTGTCTAAATAGCTGAACACTGTTGTATTGTGCACGTATGTCTCTGTCTTAGCCAGCAGTTGCACTATACACAACATATTAGCACAGTCGAGCTATACAACCCTACCAAATCTATATAAATGTGGTAGTTACTTACTACTAGAATTATTAGGTAAGTCAGAGTAAAATCCTTTTGTGCAGAATCTGGTTCTACTCTACCGAGGTCATGTGCCCGCCCTACGACAATAATATATGGCAGGAATCAAGCGATCAATGCGATGCTGATAAACTTATATCTTGAATTTACATGCATCAAATTCTGCATGCTTAATAATTATAAGTTGACTGAGTTCTTTGCTAATGGGAATAAGCACCGTCAGTAGCGTTAACACAATTTATGAGTTGATTCAAGACTTAAGTCTGTATATGCGTGTATTCTACCGTCTCTCTTTCTCTCTCTCTCACTCCGGCAATATTCGTTTACAAAACCATAGTAGTAAGAGTTGCAAAGACCTTCTATTCAATTGTTCAATTATATTCTACGTCTAGCCGTATAATAATGAAATTCAATCATTCCATTCGCACCCAAACAGTAACTATGCTGCAGAAATTACACATACTCCTACTAACGTACCCAGACTGAGCGCATAACTAACACAGTACAGTTTTCGTTGTCAACCACATGTTCTACAGTACGCTAACGCGTACTTGTAGGACATGTGGGATCACGCAAGAAGCAAAGTGTACTCCTTGAAAGTCACTTCTACTAAATGATTGTTGTAAAACGTAAACTGTCAACTGCATGTCAAAGCCAAGGACTTGAAATAACGTGCAACGAACTATACTAGTACTATGTTCCTTTCATCTGAATGAATTAGCAGACTAAATTTTTCAGATTCAATTTCATTGCAACTCTACAATCAACTCTGGACAAACTGGCTATGTAAAAAATGCTACAAATTATATATAAACATACGCACAAACAAATCATGTTATACAATAAGTTTGTATTTAAGTCAATTACAACACTGTACAAATGCAGACAAGGGCGAGACAGAAAAATATTTTTAATTTTTACTGTACCTATAATTAACCTTCTATACGCACCATATTATGTACTGCAATAAATTATCTTGACTAAATATATATGTAGGACATTTTTAGAAAATAGAAATAATTTCTCACCTATTCTTGAGAATGCGATGATTTTCTCAGTACTTGCATGCTCATCATCGTAGAAATCTTCCCGGGGTGAATCACTTTGCATATCGACAAATTCAGACAAGTAGCTGGTAGGAATGGGGAAGCCTGTGGCTGTTACATTTGGCAAATGATTTTCATCCAGTCTGAGTTTCTTAAGGATGTCCTGTTTGATAATTTGGAGACTGAGCGTTTTCATGTCAATTCCTATTTTTTTACATTGATGAGGACGTACACTGTCAGAGGAACAAAGCGGATCTTGTGCCTCAACATCACCCACACTGTTCACAATTAGTAGAGATCCATTTCTGCTTTTTGAATCAAAGACTGTGCTATTCTCAGTGACTAGCGTACTGCCACTATTACTATTTCTATTGTCAAGCTGGTGTAAACTATTTCCGCTTGAATCACTAGAAGGTTTTCTAGGGTTGCTACTGAGAGTTGGGCTGGGAGAGGCTTGCGACAGAACAATTAGAGAAAAAAGTAGGCAAACAGAGAAATGCTGCTGGTTAGGAAATCGAGCCATTTTCGCTAATTGAATGAGTTGGTTGTACTGCGTTTTCGTGCTAAGTGTAATTGAGTTAAGTTAGTAGTACTAAGAGAAATAGATGTTAGCTGCACAGTGAACTTTGATTCACTGAGTTATTTTCTCGACTCTCGACTCAGTTTTGACTTACAGCTCACTGTACACACTTATACAAAGCGAGAGACCAACAGTTTACATTTACAACGATCAACAGTTCTAATGTGTACGTATACGGGATTGATGTCTTCTGTGTCGTGTTCTGTTCAACTGCCAAGAGTAGTAGTAATAGTTGTAGTAGTAGTAGTAGTAGAAGTAGTGGCAACCTGATATCTAGTACTCTGTGCTAATAGTACTACTGTGTCCATTCCCTTAGGATATGAGTTTTGCGGTTATCTCTCCTTACTTCGATACTTTTTATCTGTGTATAAATAAACTACCTATAATCTCTACTCAACCACCAGCAAAGACACAAAACTTTAGTTTCAATGCTTTCAGGTCTCAAATTTACATTTAATGTTTCAGGACTACTGCTGTTTCACTACTAAGACCATAATTCCTCAAACTCTCTGTGTGTAAGTTCAAAGAAAGTAATTCTGTATCTGTATAAGTTATGGAATCAGTAGTTTTTCTTTATGTAAAAATTATAGGAATTGCGTTACCTACTGTTTCGTGCTAGACTGCGTTGATATTGAAATAGTAATTTTTGTGTCTTCAGTATTTAAACTAATTTGAAAAATTTGTGAAAAATTTTGTGTGTACGGATAGAAGTCTAAAAAAGATGATGAGATCGTAATGTAAATGCTGTGTGTTTCTGAGTATGTACTACTACCTAAGAGATATTTGACCGGAATAGTATAGAGAGTGATCAATCAGCCAAGGAGGCAAGACGAAGTCTCAAACCTATCTAGCTGATCTGATGGAGTTCAACTGATCAAGTAGTGCGAATCTCTGCCAGTTTTTATACGATTGTCCATACAGTAGGGCTGTTAACTCTCTTCAATCAACAATTTGCATGTGCCGCAACTTAGGTAGAGCAGTCGTAAGGAAAATGTATACAGAAAGTGTATATATATATATTACAATCACAATCAGTGAATATGGATTAGGTGGATATGGGGAGATCTCTTTTGACTATCAATGCCAAATAATACATACTTAATATATGTAATCATCTTGTTCTACTTACTAGTACTCCTGTGTTCTGAACAATGCTATCTGTACATACCCAGGTACCTACAGCGGCTAAAATTTCCATTAACTCTCACAGTTCATGTTAACAGGAATAATATCGGGTATGTTTTCCATACTCCATGCAAAACCATAATACATATGTACTACACACGGCACTATGTAATCCCCCATTCAGTATTAGCCATTTCAAATAAGGTCTTCCCCCGAGACAACACAAGACCCTTGCAAAAAGCCTACTACATAAAAATGTACTCCTACATTCATGTAAATCTTGTATTATGTAGTTTTGCTCGGTTAGTCAAATAGATGCGATGAGCTTCACTGAGCATTAATTCTCTGAAGTCTTCTTCAAATTTCAACATCCTTCTGGCTCCATTCATTCAGTTTACTTACAGGAAAGAGCAAACGCATAATTGAAACGGAATACATAAAATGTCATCAAATCGTTGTTGTAACTGTGCCAATTTATTTAGTCGCTTTGTATAATATAACATACCTGCTCTGGGTTCTGGGGACAAAAATATGCCTATCGAATATTATAGTATGTCATTTGGTAGTCAATTTCCATTCATTCATACTACAAGTATACAGTGGTAGATTTTACTACAATACAAGGACATCCAAAATCTCAAGTGAATGAATGTTGAATTAACGGGTTATGAAATAAATTCGCTTTCTTTAGTTAGCCGTTTAAAGCCGTTTCCGTATTGATAGGCTGACCCTTTGAGAATAATTTGTGTCGTGTGTGACACTAATTTCCAATGTTATCTTTGCCCTGTTGTGCAAATCAATTTTTCACCAGCCTCATTTTCCGGTTAAAAATGTTTTATTGAAGGTTGAATCAAATGTAGGACATTCTGTTAGGTACACAGGAAGGCATTAAAATGTCGAGACTTTTTAAGAATTTAAATATTTAGTAGAACTAGAACTAACCTTAGTTAGTAGCAAGGAAATTATCTATGTTCCTTGAGTTAGTAGGAAATGGGTTTGGTGGGGTTATTTTAATATTTATGGATTTTATTGGATACATTCACGAGAGAAAATAGCAATGTCATTTGACAAATAAAATGTTTTTGTCAATGCCATCTTATTTTACAAACCTTTTCTATTTTTGTTATGCTCACGGGTCCCAGAAATATTCCAGATTGTTACATAAGGTTAGTATTTGTGTTTCTTACACAATAGGTATATTATTTTCATCTTTGTTTACAGGAAGTGACCATGAAAATGACTAAAACATTTTTAAAATACATATTTATGAAACTAGTCTCTTCTAAACAAGATTGCGTATAGTGTTACAAGAAATTATAATACTGGACTTGTTGTTATTGTTATTTGTACATAAACTCATCTAGTAATTGAGTTTACAAATACAGAGAAATTGTTTGCACTGTATTATTAGTGCCTTAGATGAGTATTTACTTGGCAATTTTATGCGGAAGGAGTTGTAGGCGGCAGATGGATGTTTGATTAGTAAAGATTTTATGAATTGTAAACTGTATAGTAGTCAGTGATAAAATTAGAATAACTTGTCCACATTTCACAAAACACTAGAAACTCGAATACATTTTACAATTTTCCTTGTGATCTGAATTGCAAAGACAGTTTTTCTTCCCATTAAAAATTGGCAACTATTTCCATACCAAACATTGTGGTAGTATTGTGGTTGAATGTGGTTGTTGTACAAGAAACAGAATCTATTGAAATCAGTTGAAGAAATGAATACATTCATAAGTTTTCCGTGGACTTCAATAATCGTACTGTATACTGAATTTGACATATCCTTCCTGCCTTGCTCTCCATTCAGATCAGCATTAAATATGTTATCTCGTGAATGCGTAGTGAATTGAATGAAACATCCATTCGTATGATGAAACTTGCATATGGAAATTTATCTATGGATATATCGCTTATTCACAAAATTAAAAAAGTTGCCCTATCCCCAATCGGCGGAAGAATATGTGACAACAGAACAGGATGACCTACATGCTATTGCTGAGATAAAATATCCATACAATCCTGTTATAGTGTGATGACGCCCGTATGTACTTAATATGTAATTTAATGGTCTACTCTAATCCTTTATCTACATAAGATGTAAATATGCTCGTAAGTACTGTCTTAGCCATTTGCGGTGGTACACAAGATACACTATATACATGTTAGGTGCTACTTTATAATAATGCATTTTAAAGAAGCACAGTTTTTACCAAAAATGGCAAACTTGTGCAATGTCTACCAGCAAAATGTTTTATAGCAGGCCATAGTTTGAAATATGCAATAATTGATTATCTGCCAGATTTGTCAGTCTCTACTTCACTACTTGTATCTCTAAGTACCTATATATGTAATATAAGTAGGAAATGCTCTTCAAATCTTCAAGTTTAGTATCCTTATTATATCGTGCATAAATACAATGTATAACTATTCGAATCTATTAATATTACGCATGCACACTATAAGAAACAATACAAAAGTAATAAATTCTAATGACGAGACACATTACACGTTGCTTGATTTGATAAAATGTAGGTTCGCAAAAGAAGAAAAAGTGCAGCGAAACGAAGCTAACTATGAACAATGTTGTAGGCATTGAAAAGGTAAGATTTTTATGGTTTGAAAGAATCCAACAGTAGGTAGTGGTATGTAAGCTGAATGATAGCTATTATAAAAATGTATACTTTTTAATTCCTTGTAAAGAATTGAAAGCAATCTTCTGCTTATCCTTAACCTAACTTGACTTTCACAAAATATAAACACATGGAGACTACCACAAGGTGAAGCTTCAGTGGGTTTCCCCAACTAGAAGTAGCTCCTGTCAACATGAAAAGGTTTGAAATTCATGAACATTATTTTAGAAGATATGATCACGTACGTATCTTACTCACTCCAGAGTTCGTAACATCAAAAGGGAGAAAAAGAAAATGAAAATAACCTGTTCTCTATACCCCTCGTTCACCAATTATAAAAATGCATTGCTATTACTACAGATACTACGTTTACACTACATCAGGACGTTACGTGTTACACAAAGACGAGATCGTCTTTACAGGGCAGGTATAAAAAAGCAAGATTAGTTGCAGTTGCATAATAACTTAAAGGTAAAATGTAATCCACAATGCAGTGCAAATTACAATTACTGACAGGCAATTCTTTGAATCCAAGGTGCCAGTGCATGTAATATTATTATTAAGTATCTACCATTTTTAATCATATCCTTGTAGAAAGTTTCCAAACAAAAGATGTTTCATCCCAAGCTGCATGCGGTAGCTATTCAAATTTTTTGTTTCAAAAAATTGTATGCAATTTACTCGAGTTATTTGTAATTTTTCTGTGTGAACCGAAAAATGACTATTGCTAAGTAATTATATTCAACTAAAGGACTTGCTGTGTAATTATTTGTATTAGGTACTTAGCATTTATTTATGAAAGTGGTGACATTCATTAAATCACACGTACATCTAATTAGAAAACCGGTACAGCTGAAAGAGTTCAAAGATGAAAGAGACAAGACAAGAGACTTTGTATCAAGGATGTAGTAACACCAAATGATAAAACCCACTTTGTTCTAATAAATGAGATGATTTTGGATTAGCAAATGATGTTTACCATTTACGTAAATATGCAAATACCGTGAGGAAATGCTAACGTCACTAAATGTGGGAGAGAAATAAGTGAGACACTTATCTTCTACAACACCTCCGCCTGTTCTAATAATAGTCAAACGTGATAAAATGTTAACTTGCCCATGACACGACTGCAAAAGCTTTTTATGAAAGAAGGATGTTTGTGTGTTAACGCTGTAATAATTATACCCAATTACCCATTCATTAACGAGATGACGTCAACTGAAGTCTCCAGCGAATGAGAACATTCTGGGGTATTAAATTATACTATGCATATATTATATATCAGCTCAAGAAGACTCTGCTTAACATTCATCTGCTCACTTTTTACTAAAACTACCTTTTCATGCAATGCACTGCAATGAAAAGTTTCTTGTAACTATCAACATACTTATTTACAAAAAATAGAAGTTACATTGATTCACAGATTCAGTCAGAAGCACAGTTATATTATTTTATCTCTTGATGTACATACGTGCCTTGACAATATTCGCTACTTAACACTTACCGTAAATCTATCAACTTAATTAACTGATCCTACAGTATCAAAGTTCAAAGGTTAAGTTTCAAAAAAGAGTTTCCAGAAGAAAGATACAGTATTTCATGTTCATTCTCATAGACAGTTTATCCGAATGAAATAAGTGTAAGGTTGTTAAGGAGCCATCCGCTCCACACAAGGCACGGAGTGGCTCAACCAATGAGAAGCAAGTGCCCTTGTATTATCTGTACAAGCACTTGAGTAGTGCACTTGCAAATAAGTAACATATTTATAGACTTAATATTAATCCAACAAAAAATAACGTTAGCCTGTCCACAGTGTATATAAAGCCTGGCATCATACATACAGATATTCGAAATGAAAGACTGATTTATACTTAATTATAATGTATGCGTTTTATATATGGATCTTTTTGCATTCATTGCAAATATAAAAATGAAGAGATTACTATATAGAGGTGACAATGATGAGTATTTTTAGAAATCATATTGTGTCTATTACAGAATACGTAATTGCACTCACAAGAAGCTCTCATAATACGAGAGCTTGTAAGTGCGATCTACTTTCTGCAAAATACTTAGGAGAGGATCTCCGAATGCAAGTAGGGATGGCACTACAACGCATCACGTCTCTATTCTGATTAAATTGTTATGCACGTTGTTATCGTGCAATCAATTAATCTGGAGTGCAAACATAGTTCTTGCATATTTAGAATGTAATAATAAAATGTGTCTTGCAAATGTATCAACCGGCCCAGTGTTGTTGACAAGTTGACATGATCATCATAATCATGAATCACATCACCATGCATCGATCGTACAACAAGTACAAAAGAATCTGCATACGTGTCGTTTGATTTTTATACAGACAATCATAGCAAAGCTTTCCAACTGATTCCAATGACTTTTACATTTTGACTACAAGTGACGATTTTATGGCTTTTCTCAAGTAATAAAAATTAGTAGGAGTGCAAAACCCTTTTATGATGAAATGTATGATAATAGTCATAATAATAAGTCGTGATTTGTGAAGCAATAACATATTTTTGTGTTTAATATGTTTATAGTTTAATTTGATTCTGAGGTAGTCTCATCTCATTCTCTCTCATTCAGACTAAAAATAAATAAAAATAAGCTAAGCTAAAGGCCATGTTGTGCTGAGCTAAGCAATAGAGTATTTTGCTATAAAAAACTGAAAAAAATAAATTAACCTCTAATTTTTTCACTTGCAAATGTAAACTGCGTAGAAAATCTTAATCTTCCCTTTCACGAACACTTGTCAACAACTTTAGCTAAAAATGTTTCTGTGTTTGCATAATATTATATCAGTCATTCATAGTCTCTTAGTTATGGTTATGATATTATTGTTATTGAGATAGTAGAATAAAAACTACCTAAACTACTTTATTGTGCATGCACTAAACTTAGTGCTTATAAACACATTTTCCTTACACATAGATGCACTTAGCCAGTTATCCGTGAATGCATTTACGTGTTTGCACAACAGGAGTTTAGATTTGTTCATTTCATATCTGATGTAGTCTAGAGATAAAGAAAAATGCTGCACTTGGCATGGAACGCTTAACGCTGCAAAGGCAAAGAATATCGGCAAGAATCAATTGCAGTGATGTTGCTTGTAAACCTTAATTGCGATAAGACATTAGAGTGATATCGTTGGCATGAACTTATAAATG
>JABASD010003412.1:0-20276 GCA_019776165.1 Pogonognathellus flavescens
TTTTGCATTTTGTATTTTGAAGCTTCATAAGCATTTTCATTTTGTATTTTGCATTTTGAGAAAAAGTATTTGCCCCAAGCTTGGTATCTGCACTATCCAAAGTTCTAACTGTTTTCAGTGTTTTGCTAAATTACAGTACATATGATTTCTTGAAGACAAAAATTATTGCATATGTTAGAATGTATTGTTAAGTTAATTGCACATACAAACATACAGCTTGGTTGGGTGTAAAACTTTTACTAGTTTGAGATTGAAATTAAAATTTAGTATCTACTTGTTGTAGCACGAGTTTTTAAGTTTAATGAAACATGGGTTCCTCTTCTCTTAGATCTTGTAGAAATATTCATACTTTGTATCGTGTTAATTATTTCTTCAATGCGGTCGGAAGCTTTATGAGAGGAGAACAGTTTCTGTTTTTCGCTATTGTACAATAACCTACACACAACATCCTTTGGGTGGTAGCACATGGAAAGTGGAGTAGGTACAGAATTGTGAACCATGATACAGGAGTTTTAAAAATATCTTTTATATTGGGATCGGACGCCTGGAAGAGTCGGTTAGTTGCTGAGCTAGGAAAAATGTAGAGGACCTCTTGAAATAAAAGTGACAACGCTTCGTTGCAGGAATAAACGTCACGCAATGTGATGGTGACGCTGACGATGGCTACACAGCAAAAATGGTATTTAGTGGCCACAGCAGACAGCATCGAATAATCCGATCTGTGTGGTGTGTGTACTAATATTATATACGATGGAATAAAGGTAAGGTAAAAATTGAAGGTAGCTATTGGTTCTATAGCATCTCTTGCAGAAGAAAGTAGCAAAATTATAATTCCATTGTGTCACAGGAAGTAAGTAGTATATATGGCTTGTAACGTTATACCTAATCTGAAGCTAGTCGCTAGTCCCATTTCTAGAAGAAGCCTATTCAAAAGCTTCTTGCAGTTTTCACGACAATACAAAGAAAAGGAAAGGACGCGATAACGACTCCTCTTCCTTCTGGAGGACACTTGAGATTTTCGGAAAATTCGAAAGGACCAATCTTCTGTGTGCTTCTATTCTGCGTATAGTAACTCAATATCTCTGTAGAGGCATGAGCTAAGTTGTACGGCGGAAACCAACTAAACCACTAACTAATTCCGACGATTGCATTGCAACTTTGCAACAAAAGTAGCTTTTATATCATTAGTACCAAACTGGCATGCTTTTAGATATGCTGCATCGCACAAGAAAAAGTAAGCGAAGCGTTATTGTTATAAAATAAATAAATTACATATTTCCTCGTTCAATATCCGCTCCTCGTTTAGTTCGGAGTGCATTTTGAAACAAAAATAAAAATCTCTAAAAATAGATATTGAATCTTCATTCTTGATACATTCCTTTTTATCAAAAATTCAAGTATCTCTAGCACTTATCATCTAGTTCTTTCCACTGCATTTATTGTCAATTACTAAATGACTGAATGACAGTATTCCAAACACGGATAGAAAGCTGCTTAAGCTACACCCTAATTTACAATAATTGCTAAACTAATATCAAATTTTTTTTACATAGTATTTCTCCCTATTATACAAAGATCTCGCTACACTATATTTTAGTATTAACTATTACTACACGTTCTGTAGTAAGCAGGAACCCGTTCGACGAAACACTATTAATATAATTTCTTTGTGTAATATTTTCATAATATTACACAAAAGATATCAATACTACGAAGCACATGGTAATAATAATATTATTACCTACGTTCGGCGATCTCCAACACGATCAGTGCACACGGTATATTATAAAGGAGTCCGATCCGAAATAAAAGCAAAGCTAAGAAGAGTTCGAGACGACTGCAAGCTATAAGTAGACAATTACCGATTGAAGATCTCCAATCTTGAAGATTACCGACTGTCTTATCTTTCCAGCCAACAACCTTCAGTTGCTGGAAAGATAAGTAAATTAGGTCATTCCATCCTTCATGCCGAGATGCACGTAAAAGTGCATTTCATTACTCAACTGTGTAATTAATACACAGGTGAGTTTGCATGCAAAACTCCGGTTACTAAACTGTGACCTTTCAGTATGTACCTAATTAACTCAGGGAAGGAAAAACATTTAGGCTCGTTTATTGGCATTTACAGATAAAACATAACTTGTCAAAAATCAATTTTAATGCTAAGACTCGGTTAAAATGATACTTCTTATGCAGCAATTATCATTATTGTAACACCATTTCTCATCGTCAATGCAGAGTTCGTTAAAGTCGCTGAATTGCCAATTTATTATGAAATTTTGCGACACGGCGTCATCATCAGTAATGTGGATTTCTTAATTGTCATATATTTTGATATATCCCACTGTCAATGAGAAGGACTACTAGTACGAAAACGTCATTCCAAAAAATGTATTTATGCATTTCTAATAAATTTTACAACAGTAAACGAATTTTCTTTCATCATGCTGTACAAATATTGTTAGGTTGACAAAAGTGAAAATGATATACCTACTTGTCTATTTCTTATTTTTCTGCTAATCCCAACTTGAACTTTTGTGAGATGGCTTTCTCATTTCTCATTTTATCTTATGTCTTTGTTACCATCATTATTACTGAACGATACGTACGATATTTATAATACCTGTATTATGCTTATTTTTTGTTTACATCTTCCAAATTCCAATATAAGATATTTGTTTCTATATACTTGCTTTGATGAAATATCCACGACGACGAGTTTAACCATTCAATGGTAAGATAGAGAGATCAAGTGTATTTTGCATTTGCACATGATACATACAGAAGATACTGTAGCAGTAGAGGATAGAAAATGTGACATCAACATTATTATATGCCTATTCAAGTCTAACGCGATCTATTTTTGAAGCTGAAAGTTTATTAAATTTTACCGAGACTATAGTATTGCGTAGAAAGGTAATTAACTTTCAGTAGCATAACTCAGACCATTCCTATTCCTATCAAACCAAACTTTTTTTTCAAGTCAATGCATGAACAATACTAAATACTTATTATCTGTATATCGAATATTGCCATACAGAGCGACACCATTTTCGTTGTCAATTACTATCATCAAGATTCATATGAATACAAATATGTTTATAACTCGTTTCAAGCATTGTGTGCTAACTGTTTGAACAATTTAAATATACGATAGGTAACCACATAGGCATCGCCACGAGATCAGTTCAGGTAGGACATACCATACTACCTATCTAAATTACATTATAGTGAAAAGTTAATAAATGTGAGAAATTAAAAGTAAATTTAATCTAAAATCTTCAAAAATACATTAAACATTCGGTTCATACAATTTTGGAGATTTTTGGTGTTTAAAAAAAATTGATACTTTTCTCGTATTTTAGGGGGGGGGGGGGGGAGGGGGGGGGGGGGTGTTTTCTTTTCTCCCCATTTGGCGACGCCTTTGAGTAAACATATTAGCATTAACTGTCCTCCTTTTCACACACAGCTCAAGAATGTTGTAAGCAGATGAGCTTGACTTTTACTTTAGGAAAGTTACTTAAATTTTAGTTCGGATTTATATGAAAGGCGAAAATGTCGAGAACAAAAAGTGGAAGAAAAGCTGAGTTCCAGAGAGTAGTTAGTGCTATCAAGAGTTGTGCACGAACACGCTACGCTACGATTTCATCAACAGGAAGAGGTTTCAAAGGATTCATTGAAGTATTGATTGTTAATGTGACAATCCTCCCTTTGGTTCGACTCAAAGAGTTGAGTGAAAGCTCCCAGCAGCACCACTTGAAACAGTTTGTGGAGTCTCTAGTATTCTCATCTTTGGCGTCAGCATATTGTAATGTAATACTTTGCTCAATCCTTGTTATACCTTCAGTGTCTTCTTTCGCTCGTTCTATGGACTCATCTCCTGACACATTTTTTTAATTTCTCACAGCTAAAAAGCCAAAACCTTGCGCAGACATTAAGTTTAAGAATATTTTCCTATGGCATGTATGCACGCATGAAATTGCCTGTACTCAAATTACTGGAACACAATTAATATTTTAAACTTTAATAAAATGAAGTGTATTTATTCTGTGTAGTTTTTTCAGCTTTACAGCAAAAAATTACAAATTATAGTTTGAAGTTTATTCCTGTTTGAAAGAAAATGCTTGGATGAGGAAACACTGTGACTGTGACACTGGAGGAGCTTCTGTGACACTAGAGGAACCAATGGGACACTAGAGAAGACACTGTGCCAATGGAGGAGCCATGTAAATACTGTAACACTAGATGAGCCAATGTTACATTAAAAGAACCACTGTGACACTAGAGGAACCACTGTGATACCAGAGGAACCACTTAGGACTTAGACAAAGGAACCAATGTGAAACTAGAGAAATCACTGGAGGAGCGAAAACAACTGACCTACTCCAGAAATAAAACAGACATATAACACACTATATATTTACTGTGTATTTACATCTGTAATTTTTGTCTAATTTTTGTTTAATAAATGTTTTATTTTACCCGAAATACAGTTTATTGCCATTATGTAACATTCAATTGTCAGGCCGACTTAGGTGTTTCTCGTATTAAAAAAATTATTGACGTCAGTAAACTAATTGTAAGTAGAAACCAACGATATCTTTCTACTAATGATAAGTGCTATTAAATTTATTTTAATCCTGTGTGAGTGATACAGGGGATGACATACATTGCATCAACGATTAATAATAATTGTAGTATGTACTCGATGTAGTAACATAATATTAAATTGACGGTAAATTTGAGGCGCCGGGTTGAAAAGAGGATAAATGCTGACGTACATCATTACATTAAATACTACTGTTTTTTACAGAAGAAGAGATAACTGGATATACATATATACAGAATTATTGGAATACATTTAATCTGTAAGTCATTCCGTTAAAAACGTGTGAAGACAGCATTTCCACATATTTGTATTTACAGGGGGTCAAAAAACATTTACTTCCCTCTATCTGGGAATGCCTTTGAGGCCATGTACAAGAACGGATTATTGCTGAAAATGTTTTTGCTAGGTACTGCACTTCGATGCACTACTAATAGTTAAGTTTTGGAGAATTAGAGAAAGCAAGTTGATTTTTGCTGACAATATTTACGATCAATGGAGAAGTGAAGTTCACTACAGTTAATACATGAGTTCACAATATTTTCTTCCCAAGTACATAAATTATGTCTCATAAAATGAACACATGCAAATTTAATTGTCTTTATTGCTCTAGTTTCCGGTTACAACTGCAGGGGATCTTATATTATTATATATTAATTTCAGCACAGTACAGTCTCTCCTATTACCGAGCTATGTATGCCTTGCATAAAAATATCATTTTCATATTAGATGCTTATGCATAATAAAAATAAATAGGTACCTAATTCAATTAATTGAACCTTTATAACGTTGTAACAATCATGTCATAATTGTTGTCAAAAAGTTGACAAAATTAGTTTTTAAAAGCTACACTTGGTTAAAATAAGTTCTGAATTTTGAAACCGTTAAACCTTGTTTGAAAAAAGATTTGGGCCAATATTAAGAGATAGAGAAAAAAGAGTGATTACAACTACAATAAAAAAGTGAAAAGTTATTTCAGTTATGAATGCTAATACGTGTGGTTGTGTATTGTGGTGTAGTTAAATAACGTGTATTGGTCCATATGAAAATTTAGCAATAGTGTGTATCTATAGAGTACATTTATTAGTCATTTTAAGCACAAGACAAATAATTAGAATCATAAGCAATTAGAACTTCCGCTGAGAAGAGCTACGAGTGAAGGGTTGAGCTTTAAAATATTCGCCAGTGATGTCATAATCTACTTATAAAGGCAAAGATTTGTACTGTTGACTGATTTATAAATGAATGACTAGTAGCATCGACTAGAAAAACACGAAGGAAAGTAGCCCATATCATATGGAATGCAATACAAACTATGAACACCCCAGGAGTCCGTAAACCGCACACAACATACAACCGCATACATCTGCATGGTATTGGCCTATTGGTCTGTAGAGTGTGTACTGTATAATATTTTCTATTGCTGTTACAAATGCATACTAGTTAACAATTAAAGTGTGTGCATATGATATTTTAATGCTCATGGTTTGAGAGGTTCGGATGCTCTAGTGATAAAGTGAGAATAGTGGTTATTGGCGTAGTATATTATTATTTAGTTCAGATTTGCTTGATTTGCTTGGGGACTCATGCGAAGGTTATCCTGATGAAGAAGCTTCCGGGCTCTCGACGGAAACATAATGTTAACCCTAATTAAGCCCATAAAAAGAATCAGATTGGACGCAATGAGATTCTGCTGGCAATGCTCTCCAGTCTACATCTTCTTCCAACATCGAAAAGTGCTGTATCTCACATCTTGCGTTGTCATTTAAATTTTATTCATTTTAACCATTTTGTTTTTTAAAAATACTACAATTATGTCAACTGAGACTGCGTGCATTTAAGATGTGTTCACAAAAATAAATACATGACATAAATAAGTACAAACTGCAGATAAATACCAATAGTGAATCTTACAAGTTTTGCATAATAGTGCAGTGAAAGGAAGTTACTTTTTCGTTAAATGGATAGTGGAATTACACTTTGGCAATTCCTACTTGAGCTACTTTTGGACGAAAAGTTTCAGCACTTAATTTTATGGACGTCTTGTCATGGCGAATTTAAAATGCTGGACGCAGAAGGCGTCGCTAAGCTGTGGGGACTGAGGAAAAATAAAACCAATATGAATTACGACAAATTAAGCCGAGCACTTCGCTATTACTATGAGAAAAATATCATCAGAAAAGTTCTAGGACAAAAATTCGTTTACAGGTTAGTACTAAGCCAACCATAATTATAAGCATGAGCGTATCTCGGCTTTAGAGTTGCGTGCGAGTTGCGTTTAGGTCCAGAATTCTTACAACTTTAACAACATCACAAAACATCACCTATATATTTAATTACAAAAAAATAACAGAAACAAACCATGAAGAATTATTGAAAGTGAGGCTCACAGAGTCAATAAATATCCATAAATCTATACTTTACAAGAAAAATGTATAATTTTAAACTTTGATTTTGTGTGCTTTAAAGGAATGCTAGAATTTTAATGCAATTTATGATTCTTCATTTGTATAAACCTGGTGGAACAGTCACTTAAATCATTCGATTCGAATCAGACATAATATTAGTACAAATAGTAGGCACATTCGGCACATATAACATAATCTTTGTAACATTAAATTAAATACCTGCTTAAATACATTATGATAATATAAAATATGTACATAGGATCACTCTCCGTGGGCGGACAATGTTCCGTCAGGGCAAAAGCCTCAGAAACTGGGAAGATGCTGCAAACAATTAAATTTGAGACAATTAGACCCTATACATTTGTACACACACATATATTTTGTGAAAGCTTGGAAACATTTTGTGAAGCATTGTAGGAGATTTGATGGCGTTAATAATGCATGTGACGGGTATGGAGTATGGACTGATTCGTTAAAGCTACAATTCGTAGCATACAATTTCCTTTCTTGCAACGAACTTTTGTAAGATATTACTATTCGCAATTTCTATGACGCATGCTTTGAGACGCTTCTGAACATTACAAATTGGATTTTTTTAAAATGCCAATTATACCTTCAGCGTCATAGTACTGGCAGTAATCATTTATGGGTATACGAGTTTAGCACCTTCGTAAATGAGTGTAAAGGTTGGTTACAGATGAAATGACTTGAAAAGCCAGAAATAACAAAGAGATCTAGATAGTAATTTAGATTTGACTCATCCATGACTTCATATTCCACAATATGAACATTATTAAATATAATTATGTTATTGTAACAAAATGTTTGGAGATATATAGTAACTGGAAGAAATGTTTCTGTAAAAACACTCGCTGCAAATACACTGTAAACCTATCTAATTGTAATTGGTAAATAAAATTATGTTTGACATTTAATGTAATATTACTTATAAATAAAGATTAAAGAGGATATCTGTTTCTTCTTCCAGTAATTGAACAGACGTAGAGGTTTTTCCACGAAACAGTATCTGCAGAAGCTTGGAATTATCTCTCAACATAGTAATAACGTACCTTACCTGCTACTCATTTTTGTTATGACTTATGAGCAAAATAAACTGCTTAGGTGAAAGTCTCATTGAGGTAAATAATGATGAGGTTCTGTGTCTGTATTACGGTTTATTGAGTGTAATTAAGTAATGAGCACAAAGAGGTATAAAGTCACATTGTTAATACAACGGTTCAGTCACACTTGTGGTAACGAGTATCTTCTATTTGTAAATGCCCTGTAATGCAATATAATACTGTCACTAATAAATAATTCATTACTCTAATCCCATACAGGTTTGTGGAACTACCTGACAGTATTGGAAGTCAGAGCAAACATTCTATACGCCAAAAAATGATGCTGTCGCGCCTCAAAATGGGATCTATAAATATAGGAACTCCGGCAAACGCTTCGATAAATTTTCCAACAATCCCAGACGCAAAAATTGGGAGAAGAAGAATATTAATTAAGGCAGGTTCTGCAAGCCGAAAGAAAAGTACTG
The DNA here is from genome assembly GCA_019776165.1 of Pogonognathellus flavescens. NCBI lineage: Eukaryota > Metazoa > Arthropoda > Collembola > Entomobryomorpha > Tomoceridae > Pogonognathellus > Pogonognathellus flavescens. The sequence goes on from JABASD010003412.1 coordinate 8,561, forward strand.
CTCGAAAAAAAGGTTCCACAAGTAAGACAGTCGTTTTATCTTCTAGTCCCCACAAATCGAGTTCCTTTGTCAGACAACACGGATTTCAAAGAGGAGAATTGGAACTTTCTGCAAAAAAACCATCAACAGCATGGCAAACTTTTTCGTTGCTTTCTCCCATGACACAAACGTCGTTATGCGATAGTCGAGAAATGGTTTGTTCACCATCACCGTATGATTATTATCATGCATCTTATTGGAGTCACCAATTCTGGCTTGCCCTCACAAGAAGACTCCCAGGAAAAAATCAGACCGATCCGAATTTTCGTTTTCCATCTATTTCCGCTACAAACACTTCCAACAATCAAATGTTTCCGATTAACAATAAGAACAAGGCTAATTTTTATTTTTTCACTTCTCTGAATCAATTACCCGGCTGTCAAACCCTTCCAGCAATTCCGGCGATTACGACAAACCAACTACAGACTCTTCAACAGAAAACATTTTCCAAAATTCAACCATTTCAATTCACCCCAAATCCTTCCCAAGCCGTTGGTATCAGCCATTTACAATGCTTGTGTGCAGTGAACAACAGAAGCGTTAATGATAGTACCAATTCGCATAGATTTTGATTCAGATTTTCATAAACTGCTATTAAATTTTTAGTACAATGTGCAAAATATAAATAAATAAATAATAAAAATTCCTATTAACGATATATGATAAATAAATGGATATAAAGGAAAAGTGGAATGGCTTAAATGACATGAATTCATAATTATAATAATAATGAATTTTTGTTTTAGAATTGTTAAGACTAATAGAATATTACGTTACAATACAATAATTAAATCGCAAACTAAATAAACCGATGTTTCCAAATCTTAAAATGCCATTTTGTAATGCAATTCCTGCCCTGCTAATCCGTAATATGGTGAAAAGAATAAACTAATGAAAATTGTTGTAATTCTGAGAAACCTTTTTCCAATCTACATATTCTACAATAATCGTAATGATAAATTTTATTCCCTTCAGGTTGTTAAATGAAAACGGAAAGAGTTTAAGCATTTACAGAGGTGGACCCGAACAGATTATTTGGTGTTCGGTTCGGGTCGAACAATCTTGTGTTCTGTTCGGTTCAAAATGGTGTGAGTTTAGTTTGGGTTCCGAATTTTAGGGAAATAATTGAGTTCGGTTCTAAAATGACACTTCGAGCAGCTAAAATTACTAAACTTATTAAGCCTTAAATTATAAAAATTAATAGTTAAATTGGTTAATTAATATTTAATTCAAATAAAATGCATGATTTTTGATTTTATGCTCAATTTGAAGTCAAACTGATTTATGTACAAAATTTATGAGTTCGTTCATATTGGATTCGTCTAAAAAAATTGTTCGGGTGCGCTTCGGTTCGGTAAAATTCTCAAAAAATTTGTTCGGGTTCGGTTCGGACCCACCTCTAATTGTAAGTGTTTATGCATTACTGACAATGAATATTTTTATTAACAGCTCAATATTCATGGTTTTCATTTCAATAAAGTATTCCTAATAAAGAATTAATGCTATTTACTTTAACAAATGTGTTAATTTATACATAAAATAAAATGCAATTAATTACGTTCTGATAATAAAATAATGACAATAAACTAATAATACTTGACTTGATTATTCGGCAACTATTAAGGAACACATTATAAATCAACTAAGACAGGAAAAGGTAAACGAATATTAATTTTACTACAAGAATAATTAGTTTTAGCCAGGTTACATATTGCATATTTTTACTATGTACGCAATGCAAACAGAATAAATGATACATCGTAACAATAATAGTAATGCACATAAAATATACATAAAGGAGATTGTTGGTGGGCCACTAAATGCGCCAACAACTCATAATACGTTGCCAAATTAAAGCAATCAATTTTACATTAGAATTAGTGATATTATATTAGTATCCTTATGATTAATTATTATTACTATTATTCTTCTTCCTCTTCTTATTATTTATTCTTATTATTTATTATTATTATAAATAATATTTTAAAATGAGATGCACATACAATGGCTAAATATAACATGGAATACGACATTTAATTTTCTTACATATAACACAATGTATATTGATTGTAATATTTTGTGACGACGACGACGAAGACTTGCTCATAAATATTCGTTGTAGGAGATGAAATAGTATTAGTATGTGTGCGTCATTGACATAAAGTCCATTGTTGTGCGATTTATAGTCGTCAAATATCTCCATAAATATCAGTACGTCGAAGTCAGCAGGTAGTCATCATGTTAAAATATTCGAATTGTTTATCAATAACATTTACACGCATTAAGACTTACAGTAAACTTAATTCATTAAGCTTTAGTTAACAACTAACGTACAATTAGTACGGCGGTGCGTTTCCGATGATTTGTCAATTACCAATGTCATTCAGACACCAGCAGTTGTTACTTACAGTTAGTGTTAGTACAGTACAGACCGTGAGTTCTTTTAACATTTGCAACTACTTCAAAGAAATATTTTGACGGCAAATTTACATATAGTCGCGTTTCGAGGTCGGTTGTATAGTAGATTAGATAATGAGCAATGAATTTCTACGTCAACTGGTTTTTCAGAACTCAGTGACGGTTTTTGTGCGATAATCTGACTTAGGAACAGCATTTCCTTTTCCAAACAGACTGTTTCAAAAAAAGGCTCATGGAAGTCTCAACATACCCACTACTCTACATTACATACACAGATTACATGTGAGATGTCTAAACTAAATGTACCAGTACTACATGTATACCATTCTTTTCATTCTATCAAGCAGATGTTCATTACTTCAGTGGGATTGGAATTAGAACATTTCATATGGATCATTACCAACTACTCAACACCGTTAACGTGGTCTCAAGTGTCAACAGCTACACAGACGCTACACGATCTGCTTCAAGATACTCTTCAAATGTTATTTAGCACATGCAGCTATTCATTTGCATGTATTAGACTAAACATTAAATGCGTCTTATTCCATATCTGTTCAACAACGATTCAAATCAAACATTTGGAACGACTAATTAACACAAAAACATTTCAGAGCATCAGCTTATAGATTTACAGTTCAGTTAAAGGTAAATATCATGTATCCACTTTTCCCAAATTCAACCAATAAACGAAGGACATATTTAAGAAAATAAATAACTATTACAAATTACAAATCTAAATGTTCAACAATATTGTACGATATGAAAGTACAGCGATGCAACCGAAACACAAGTATTTAATAAAGGCGTTCAAAACGCTTCAAATGAATAATACCATCGCATAATGTTAGCGAAACTTATTCTGTTACATAGAAATCAACGGAACGGAAAGTTGCAAATTCATTGCATTTTTATGTACATTAAAATGCATTGCCAACAACTTCCATAAACTCAGAATCATAAATATGGAAGTGGAAAGCTCATTTAAGGAATCGTGGTAACATTGAAAACTAAAATATTTTTGAATTAACATAGAAAACAAGGGATAATCTGAGTCTCTCGACGTTACACTTAACTTATAATACATCTGCCATACTCCAATTTGGAGCGAAGAGAGCTTTAAATGTGCTATGTATATTACATGCATATGCACAATATTTTTATTTAGATTAGAACATTCAAGCTCCATACATAATCCCCAAGGAATTTACTATTTAAAGAATAACTCGCAGGCTGACATCAAAAAACACTTCACAGTTCACCGTTTCTTGTGTAAATATCACATCACGGTTCCTTTCCTTCTTCCACCAACCAAATTATATTCTAGATCAACCATTAAGTCGCTAATGTACTTTAACTAACAAACGAACAACAACAGCAACAACACCAACTACGCATAACCTGGATATTTTAGAGTTGCAATGCATGTTATTAGCGTCCACGACACCACAAGTCCACAAATACACATACAATGCATTGCTGCTTTAATACTCACAACAATGAGGATACTAACAGCAACAACGTGATTTTGTGTGAATACTGATTGACTATTCTTACTGCTCAAGTAGGTTATGACGATTAATATGTAACACGAAACCCTCTGGAGTTAGTATCACATAGATCTGTAAGGACCTTGCATCTTCAAAAACTGGAATAAAAAATCACAATAATCATGTAAATGAGTAACATTAATCTTACACGTGAATAAAAAAATAATTATAGGCGAGGAAAACCAAAGTTATAACGATGAGCTGAAATTTCAACAAAAATAAAAGCAACCTGAATGACTAATGATGGTCCTCCATTCACGACTTCCGGTGGAATCTGAGACAGTGGACAATTCTCAATGCTCATTATTTGCAGATTGGTGCACAGTGCCAATTCAAATGGCAGGGAATGCAAATTGAGGTTGTCGTTGATGTAAAGACATTCCAAATTCTCTAATGTACCTATTTCCTCCGGTAAACTTGTCAAGTTATTTTCTCCAACACTTAAATGCGTTAAGCTCATCAAATGCCTGAAAAATAAATTAGGATTATGAATGTTCGCAGTTCACAACAAATAGCATACACAGTTCCAATGAAATATGAAAAGATTGCACTACTGGTATAGTTTTATACCCGATGGCTCTTGGGAGACTAGTCATTTGGTTAGACTGAACTATCAGTCTTTGCAAATCTCGCAAAAATCCTATTTCGTTTGGAAGTGATTCGATTTTGTTTTCTTCCATGTCAAGAACCCGCAATTTTCTTAAATTACCAATACTTGGTGGCAGTCTCTGTAATATTATTATAAATGATTAGTATGGAGAACAAGAACACAATTTATAGTTAAAGATTTGGTTGGTTACCTTAAGAGCATTGTTCGACAAAATCAGAACTTCTAAAGCTTGCAAGCACTGAATATCATCGGGAACTTTTGTGAGTTGATTCGTCCCTAAATTCAACTCAACCATATTTGTCCAAGTGCCAACATCTGCATGAGTAAGAATAAACATTAATGAACATATATACAAATTGACAGAGTTATTATATGTGTACTTTGTTTAATTTACAAACCCAATGGAAGAGACGTGAGAATATTTTCTTTCATGTTCAGCTTGGTTAAATTTTTGGCTCGTGAAAATATTCCGTAAGGAATTTTGTCTATTTGATTGTGTTCCATATTAATAGAGTAGACATTTGTAAACTGTGCTGGACCTCCCGTTGGGTAGGCCGCAAAAGAATTACGAGACATCGTTATGTTCGTTAAGCTGGACAGGCTACAAAGGAGGCCTTCTGGCAATTGAGATATTGAATTCCCTTCAACACTAAACTCGTCCATTAGAATACAGTTACTTAGAGACTTTGGAACTGTTGTCAATTGATTATATCTGCAAAAACCAAAAATATTCATTATAGTGAGAAAAGAATCAAACGGAGTAGGTAAACAGAGAGAAGAACCATATTTTATGGGCTTTACCTGAGGCCGATTCGAGTTAAAGACTTTAAGTTTCCAATAGATTCGGGTATATCTAGGAGCTCATTGTGCTGGAGATCAAGAAAAGAGAGTTGGACACACTGACCTATCTCTTCGGGTAAATGCTCTAAGTGATTGTGCGACACATCTAGAGTAATTAAGTTCACCAATTTTCCTATCCCAGCTGGCAACTCTTTAATTTTATTTTCCCGCAGACTCAACATGGTCAAGTTCTGTAAAAATGTTTCACGAAAATAATTTTTGTCTTGTTTTAGACAGCTTTTAGAGAGTAACTTTTTTCAGAAAACTGATTGTAAATCATGCCTTACCATTAAATTTCTTATTTCATCGCCGACCAACTTGATCCGATTGAAACGCAAGAAAAGAGTGGTCAGCGAAGTTAATTTGTACACAACGTCTGGGATCTAAAATTATAAAAGAAAAACGAACATTTAGTATATTATTACTACTACTAGGCATTTAATTATAAAGTGTACCATGTTTTACATTTATAGAGATCTGATTATTACCTCACTCAATTTGTTGTGCCTTAAATCCAGCACTCGGACAATTTTTAAATTTGCCAAGCTGGTAGGAAGACTAGTCAACGAATTTTCATTGAGAGCCAGCGTTTGCAAATTTACTAAACAGCCCATTTCTGGTGGCAGTGTTGCCAACTTATTACCATACAAATAAAACTCGACTAAATGAGTCAGTTCCCGAACAGAAGAAGGAATATTTGTTATCTGTAAAACATTAATTAAATTACACATGTACATATCAAATATTTGAACAAGCAAATTTCATGTAAGGGTTTTATCTGGAAAGAATAAAGTCTAGACAGTTATTTACACTAGATTTGCTGAGATCAAGTCTTTGCAGACTTTCTTCTTTGCATTTTATAAACTCTTTTGCAACGTCCAAATCAGCTTGAATTGGTTTGTTCTTTTTCACGGTTGGTTTTGGTTTATTCGATTCTGGGTGCTTGACCGTGACCATCTTGGGGCGAGCGCCTTCTACTCCCCCAAGTGACCCAGAAGATAATTTTTTCTCCTAAAGTCAATTAGCAAGCATTAGTTGTCAAAATCAATGATATTAATTTAAATGTTTGAATCGAAACATGTAACAAAATTTACCTTCACCGAATCTTTCGTTGATGATGTGCAAGGCATTGGTTCTCTTTCGGATGAGGATTCTGGCATATCTCCTATTGTGTCTGCTTCAGGAGAACCAGGACTTGGACTTCCGCCTCTAGTAACAATAGGAACCAACATAGTAAGTAGCATCAGATTTGCATCACTCGTATTTAGCATTCACAAAAAATATCATATTGTCTTACTTCCAAATAAATGGATGCAGTTACAGCATGATAATGAGACTATACACCGGTAATGTGGATATGTGATGCCAAAGAGTATGTAATTACATTATTATAAAAATAGAATTCCTTATATGTAAGTATTTTCAGTAGGTACGTATGTTGTCAAACATATATATTTTTAGCATTATGAACTAGGTAATGTAATAGGCTAAACCGTTAAATATGAGATCGGCAATACCATGCGTTGCTCAAACCTACAAATCCTTCTGTAGCGTGAAATTACTCTGTGGGTGTTTAATGAAGAATTACATGGAAATTTCTTCTATTTCATTCTTCAACGGTCATATACTTAAAAGTTAATTGACGTTCTTTTAAAAAAATGGTACGATTGACGATTGTGGAGCACTTTAAAATAATGATAAATTTAAAAACTATTTAAAGCGAATCCTAATTATTATATATCCTTCATTCTGTAGAACATGGATGGACTAATCTGATGTCTGTAGTATACCAATTTCGTGTGAGGATTAAAACTCATAATTGATGGCCAGCAGAAGAAGAGTTGAAAAACGAATACAGTGACAGGAAGGAATTATTGAATAGCTAGATTACCCTCCGGTATTTTCTCCTCGATAGTCTGCAAGGCGTTCTGCTGCAGCGCTGCTTTCAGCTCCCCGAGATTTTCCTGATTTCTTCATTTCATCTTATCAAATCATCTTATAAAAATTTCCCAAAGAGTCTTTGCCTGTGGTCTGATAATTTTGAGTCAGTGTTTTGCTTTACTGATGAGATCCGCTTTATCTCTCACTTACTAGTTCTGACTTTGGTTCAGTACCAAACCTTCTGTTTCTATATATAAATAAATAAATAAATAGTTGGTTTTTATTATTAAATAACGGTCAAATGTGACGAAATGTAACAAAATTATAATAATAGAGTCAAAAAATAATGAAATACAAGACGGAAGATTATTTTCCCCATTACCGCAAGGAATTAATTGTAATAACGAATAATGCTATTGCAAACAATCACAAAACAGTTCTTAGAAATAAGAGGATTACATTTCCTGACTTGTGTCTAATGCTATCTCTTCTACTTTATTCTACAAGAATGCAGGCTATTCTGAATATTACATCCATATATTTTACTATACTAAGAACTGTCAATTGTGGAATAGAAAGTGAAAGCTAGCAACAGACTCACACGATAACAATCTTACTTACTACAATGCAAATACGATGTTAAAATTACTGTGCAAAAACATGTCAACCGAAATTATAGCTAGTGTAAAGGTCAGATGTCAGAGTGTAGTAATCGATGTACAATCGAGGGCAACTATTTATTCATGTTCCAACAAGCAAAAATATTTGTAAACACACCACCAACATAATTATCCCTATAATGCATTTACAAAAGAGAAAAGTGGAAATATTATACGTGAAATAAGTTAATGACAGCAGAAGCATACCAAACAATGGAATTAGCAACCGCAGAGTATAAAAGAGTATAAATAACATTGCACGAACGAAGAAGACTCACTTTAAAGTTGTAAGTTTACTACAAAAAATAGTAAATTGCTATAATGTACCTACTGATTATACCGAATTAAAGAGACAATCGCATTTGTATTCGTAAGAATACGGGCTTTCCTTGATCATACTTCCTTGTTTTTTTAACATAATTATGTAAGACTTCAAAAGAATTCTCAATATTCGGTTTAGGTAATATATTACAAGTATATGTAAATATCCATATTGCAATCTGTTTATTCAACTTTAGACTTTGGGAGTTACCTTCTAAAATACAATGAAACATCCTAAGCTCATCGTACGTTTTCAATACAAAAAGGCAAAGATGAAAGTTCAGAAGAGATTATAATATTATAAGTATACTAAACAAGGGCGTATCTACATATGAGTTCATTTTTTGTCTCTACGCCCTCCCATAACCCCTCGATCCTCTCCCATTTGTGTATCCTAGGTATATACATCTTTGTACTAATAATACGATATAATTAAAACTATAAAAGCTGATATTTTCTCGATAAGTCACAGTGATTTTGTGAATCATAAATGAACGACTAGGGATTATGTCATTCATGATATTATTATTATTTTTCTATAACTACCGCCAGACAAAACAAACGTAAATTTCAAACTTACAGTGCATTTGCGATTCTATTGAATTATCTCTACCACTCAAAATGCAAAAAATTCTGTGAAGGAAAATGTAAATTGATATCAAGATATGCTGTGCATTGAAGCATCTATTTTTACAAAATACAGGCAAATTAGCTTTATAATCCTATTCAGTATTGACTTTGATCTTCCAGTGCGGAATTGTTATACAGCCAGCTTTTCTTAGAAATTATCGACTTTAAAAGAAACTGCTTTTGCACACAGTAGGCAATTTTACGCTGTACAAACGGAACTAACATAATTCTCAAGAAATGTAGTACTCACTACTTGAAATAATTGTAATCAAAAGATATCAAAGGATACACATTCATTGAAGTCTATCATTTGGATGAATGTACAATGACATTGCCTTTATGACCCACATCACTAGAATTTGACATCACTTTATGTGAAACAGTTCCCCTACTAACATGCACTAAATACTGCAGTTCTATATATAGGTAGATAAATGTGATAATAGAACTTACCAATTGGCGCAAGCAAAAGTGACGGATGAACGAAAAACTGACAATTAATTGTGATTTAGTTGAGAACATTGACGAGAAATTCCCTTTTCACTTTTCTGTGTTCGAAATTGAGTTGTGGATTGTGCACTGCGCACTTTGTTTTCTTTGAAGAATTACGACAGATACTTTTACCGTATATGTAGGATGAGCGATTAAATGCGTTTGAAAACTGTATGTTGTATTATTACTATAAAAATTGATATTTTACATCTGAGCTTTTGTCTCACGAGAAAAATGATAGTCTGTTTTTATCAAGCAGAGTAGTTTTACTGATCCAATGCAAGTCTAATTCCCCTCAGTGAACCTGTAAATAAATACAGCAATAATATAAATTATACAATACAACATGTTTTACCTTATTCTGACAGCAAAATATTTTAACATTATCTTTACCACTAAATATTAAATAAGGACATAATTGTGTATAGAACTACATTACTACAGCAGTAGGCAATAAACATGATATACAGCTATAAGAGCTATTATATGATAAAGGACAGTTATATTTATATCTTTACAAAATAGTTAAAAAACTGAGCTAATAACTAACAGTCAAGTCATGTTGGTGGAACTAATTGAACAAATACTAAAGATACTAGTTGTACAATTTAAAAAATGCAAACATTTTTAAACAGTATTTTTGTTGCATCTGCAGACGTACTACCTACACCTACTCCTGCCTTTGGGTATTATTATTATTATTACATATTTATTATTACTTTATTACCAAAGAGTCTGTTAGATTGGAAATAAAAATTAGACGCTGTACTATGTAATTTTTATTTTTATGCTACTACAACAGTTTGTCGTGTAATATCAATCTCATCTCCTACGAACGTACTTAACTGTACTAATTATTCTTTATTCTTTACTATAATTCTATCATTTTCACAAAAGAGATTAAACCAAATTATATTACCTCAATAATCATCAATACCTATTACCTTTTCGTGTACCTAAATATTACTATCTGTCATTATTATTGATTTTGTAAAATTAATACTAATTTAGCCTTTATAATATAATGATTTATTTATTACCGAATAATTATTGTCATAAATTATTTAAAAATAAATTTAACTGTAGAAATAGCCATAATTATGTATGTCTGAATTTGACGAATTATATACATACTATTATTATTTTTTATATGCCATACCTATATAAGAATTTCAGTGTGTTGTAATTTTACTTTGGTTTGGTTGTGTCATGTATCTGTGTAGTATTTGTAATTGACATGAACTTGTAATATCTCTGCTTAAATGAAATGTGGGTGTCTATCTGCAATAAATGTCAACTCTCAAGAACCACAAAACCAATTATTACGATTTAGTAGAAGAAGAAGTATAAATAATAAATTGCTGTGTTATGATTTGACGGCTAAACGCTATGTGTCACAAACTTCGGGATTAATTGCAAGCAATGCAATTGACATAATATAGCTAATGCACTAATAATACTTAAATAAATAATACAGCTCTCTCTCAAGTTTTAGAATTAGATGTGAAGTACCTACCTAAGTTATTTGATTCGTTGTATAGTGATAAGAATAGGTTGAAAAAGATTGTTCTTGATGTTTAATACAAACCCGTAAAATAATGAGGCAGTAGTAGTCGTCGTGTTAGGTTCGGATATTTAAAGTTTAAATCACGGAATTATAGATAGTATATAATAAGGAGAGATTAATAATAAACTCAACTATGTTTTGACTGAGCCGTAAATAGAATTGTTTTTCTACTAATCGTCGTATTATTGACTGTTCTTACTTCTTATTATGATATAACTTGACTGCTCTTTTGTGTTCTGTTCCTTCCCTAAGGCTTTGGATATAATATTCCTACAATTTATACCCTGAACTACTACACTACTGTTATCGTCCTATTATGCTTTATCCTTCACTTTAGACTTTAGACTGCCTACTACTCAAGTAGAGGCCTGTTTGCTCCGTTCTGCCCACCCAAGCCCATAATACGACCCATGCAAAGCTTCCACTCCTTCTTAACCCATCAAAGTCCGACCAATTTTTCTTACTTCCTTCTCTATCTCTCTATCTTTACTTACTCAATACAATACAAGTCAATTTAACTCATTTTTTCATCATTATTGTTACAAGTTTGCAAAATTACACTACTTGGATGCAATAAATCAACGGGTTTATCCTCCATCAACTAAACATTCAATTAAAAGGCTAAATGTTTTGGCAATTTAAAAATTGTGCATAGTATAGTTTACAGTATGTACAGGGGCGTATCTAGAAATTTGTACTGGGGGGGGGG